>SRLM01003432.1:0-29376 GCA_015708895.1 Populus ilicifolia
TAAAACCATGATAAAAATGCACTTTTGAGTACTAATCAATTTATGTTGTATCACACTTAACACGATAAATACTTGGCACTTTCATAGCATAATCATATAATATAACCTACACGTGTGTTATGAAAAGAACTTAACTTGTTGTTAATATAAGTTATAATTATGAATGCCTGATAATATTTACAAGTATTAATATTATTCAAATAAGATAACTAATGTAATCGTGTTAATAATTTATAATCTGATTGGAACCTCCTCTATGTGTGGTTTCTATTTGAGAAATAAAAGTTTATACTATACTTGTTTGACATACCATTAGTGGATCCTTTAATCTTGATATTTGTTTTTATCATTAGTTGATCCTCACATTAATCTTCCATTTTAAAGTTCTCATCAACTTCTTCTTTATCTTTAGTACTACTACTACTACCACCACCATCACCACCACTACTACTACTACTATTACTATTACTATTACTATTACTATTACTATTACTATTACTAGTATTAGTATTGTTGTTGTTGTTATATTATTGTTATTTATAATTTATACAATTAACTACCTTGTGGTTCGACCCTAGTCTTGCCGGATTATTTATTACTTCAACACTCTTGCACTTGAAAGAAGACATCAATCTTTTGGTCGTGTCAAGTTTTTGCCACCGTTGCTGGGGAGGTAAATTCTTATACAAATTATAGTATTTATTTTCTTTTTTTTTTCACTTTTCTTATATCTAACTTTGTTTCTTATGTTTTGTTTCTTCTTTTTTCTTTTATTATATTCCTACATGTGCATGAGAGTGTAGTCATGTACATTAAGTGTAGACTTTGTAGCGTATCCTTATCATTTTCAGAAAATATAGCCGAAGAAGATAATCAGTCACTTCATAATCAGAATAATGAGAAAAACCATGTTAAAACACTTAGAGATCATATGAATCCTATAAGAACAAGTGTATCATCATACATAGTTTCCCCTCTTAATGCATCTCATTTTAATTTTAAACCAGGTATTATTCAACTTTTACCTTCTTTTCATAACATAGATTTAGAAAATCCATACTTGCATTTAAGAGAATTTGAGGAGGTCTTCAACACGTATAATGACTCAAATTGTAGTATGAACAACATCATATTAAAGCTTTTTCCTTTTTTATCAAACGATAAAGCTAAAACATGACTACAAAATTTAAGACTTGGATTCATTCGTGCTTGAGATGAAATGCAATAATAGTTTTTAAAGAAGTTTTTACCTTCTTATAGAATTATTGGTACTCAAAAGTATATTTTTATCAAGGTTTTATATTATTATTTTGCACTTGAAATATCAATAACTCCTTAACTAAAACATGTTTTATAATAACATATCTAATAATATAATATACCTTTAATTTATGTAAATATTTATTTTAAATGTAGGCCCATCATATAAATGAAAGGATTAATTGATGAATTTAAGAACTAAAATTGAATTGACAAAGAGATGACCAAACTTAGAAAAGAGATGTTGATGCAGTCCAAACCGAAACACTGTTCAGTAATTGGGTTATATTTAGAGCTGTAGATTTCGGATTTAGGTCTACTATATATGGATGGAAAGGTAAGACATAGGCTATTTTCTAGTCCAAATTGTAACAATAATGAAGAAGTCTTAATCTATCATGTAGCTTGAATATTGTTTAGTGTTTAGTCCATATCTAGAGTTGTAGAAGTCCAAATGACCTCTATTTTTTTTTAGAAAGCTAAGACAATTTCTTACAACTTTTATGTTTTTAAGTGGTTCCAATTTCGATGTTATCAATGAAGCCTTGGGCAGACACGAGAAGATAAGGATTGTTACCAAGTCAAGAGTTGGCCACCTACTCATCAATTAGTTATCAAATCAACAATTCCCAATTTTGGCCTATAAAATGAGGCATTTGCCAAGCATTTAGGCATCTTGGTCTCCAAATCAAGATCATGCTCTTGCTTTCTCTCTTTGTATTTTTTGTAATGTATATGTTTTACTTTCATTAATATCTTATTTATGCCTTTCATTTCCTTTCTTTTACTTGGTTAACTTTTATCTTATTTATGTTCTTATTTTGTTTGCTTATTTTTCTTGCTTTCATTATATTTAGTTAAGTTTATTATATCATAGTGATTAGGTTACACTAATGATGTAAAAATAAATATAATTTAAACTTAACATGGACTATAATGTTTGATACTAACATGTTTTATATTTGTTATCTTGTTTCCTCTTCAATAATTTGCTTGTTAAATGACTAATCTAGATTTATATTGTATAATACTTGGTACAACAAATGCTTGACACTTTCATAGCCCATACTATATGGTATAACTGACACTTGAGCTATGAAAGGAACTTGATTTGTTGTTAACATAAGTTATAAACATGGATGCCTAACAATATTTACAAGTATTAGCATTATTCAAATAAGATAACTAATGTAATCATGTTAATAATTTATAATCTGATTGGAACCTCCTCTATGTGTGGTTTCCATTTGAGAAATAAAAGTTTATACTATACTTGTTTGACATACCATTGGTGGATCCTCTAACCTTGACTTTTATTGTTATCATTGTTTAATCGTTACTTTTATCTTCAATCTCAAAGTTCTCCTCAACTTCTTCTTCTTTTTCTTCTTCTTCTACTACTACTACTACTACTATTACTACTACTATTACTATTACTATTACGACTACAACAACAACAACAACAACAACAACACATACTACTATTACTATTACTATTACTACAACAACTACTACTACAACAACAACTACTATTATTCTTACTATTATTATTATTATTATTATTGTTGTTGTTGTTGTTGTTGTTGTTGTTGTTGTTATTGTTATTGTTATTGTTATTGTTGTTACTATTGTTGTTGTTGTATTATTGTTATCTATAATTTATACAATCAACCTCCCTATGGTTCAATCTCAGTCTTACTAGGTTATTTATTACTTCGACACTCCTACACTTCGGAGAAGACATCAATCTTTTGGTCATGTCATGTTTTTGACGCCGTTGCTGAGGAGGTAAGTTCTTATACAAATTATAGTATTTATTTTATTTTCTCTTTTTTACTTTTCTTGTATATAACTTTGTTTTTTTCTCCTGTTTCTTGTTTCTTTTATTCTATTCCTACACGTGCATGAGAGTGTGGTCACGTACATTAAGTGGTAGACTTTGTAGGGTATCCTCATCATTTTTAGAAAATATGACAGAAGAAGATAATGAATCACTTTATAATGAGAATAATAAGAATAACCATGTTAGAACACTTAGAGATCATATGAATCTTATAAGAACAAGTGCACCATCATGCATAGTTTTCCCTCATAATACATCTCATTTTAATTTTAAGCAGACATTATTCAACTTTTACCATCTTTTCATGGCTTAGATTTGGAAAATCCATACTTATATTTGAGAGAATTTGAGGTTTGCAACACATATAATGATTCAAATTGTAGCATGAACACCATCAAATTAAAGCTTTTTCCTTTTTCGTTAAATATAAAACTAAGATATGGCTATAAAATTTAAGACTTGGATCCATTCGTGCTTGAGATGAAATGCAACAATAGTTTTTAAAGAATTTTTCCCATCTCATAGAACAAACTCTTTCAAAAGACAAATCACCACTTTCACTCAAAAACTAGGACAACATTTTATCAATGTTATGATATGTATCGAGACTTGATTAATACTTGCCCTCATCATGGTTTTGAAATATGGAGATTGGTTTCACATTTCTATAAAGGCTTAACATTTAAAGATAGATAAATAGTTGAATTAATGTGTAATGGAACTTTTAAACATAAAGACCTTGATAAAGTAATGAAGTATTTAGACTTATTAGCTGAAAATACTCAAAAATGGGACACTGCAGGTACTTATGAGGAACCGAGTAAAACTCAACCTTATACATCTAGTGGAGGTATATACAACCTTAAGGAAGATCATGACCTCCAAATCAAGTTTGCATCATTAGCTAGAAAAGTCGAGGCACTAGAATTGAAAAAAAAGTGGTCAATTAAAATCTGTTGAAAACATTATGTGTCAAATATGTGAAATAAATGAACACTCAACTAATAATTGTCCAACCTTGCCTTCTTTTAAGGAATGTCTCAATGAACAAGTCTATGCTTTAAACAGTTTCCAAAGGCTTAATCGTAACTCATACTCGCAAACATACAACCTTGGTTAGAGAAATCACCAAAATTTTAGTTTGAAGAGTGGTAATGCACAAACTTCATCACCATTGTTTCAAGCACACCATAATTTTTAAAATTCTTATAGATATGCATCTTCTTATATTCCATCTCCTATAAGAAATTTTGACGAAACTTTGTATGCATTCATTAAAAAGTAAAAGGCAATGAACACTCAACTTACTTAAAGCATAACAGATTTTAAAGATACTCTTACAAAATTGATATCTGCTCTTAATTTTTAAGAGAAAGATAAGTTTCCATCTCAACCACAGCAAAATCCCAAGGGGCAATACAATGCAAATGCAAGTAGTTCCGGAAGCTAACATATGAATCAAGTCAAATCAATGACTACTCTTCGTAGTGGTAAGGTTATTGAAAAATCCATTCTTGAACCTTGTGAGAAAGATGATGAGTCAATCGTTGAGGGTAACAAAGGGGTTGAATCTGAAAATTACAAAGAAAAAACTGATTCTCCGCCAACATTTCCATTTTCTCAAGCCATGACCAAACAAAGGAAAGTCAATCATAACTCTGAAATCTTTAAAACTTTCAAACAAGTAAGGATTAATATACCTTTGTTGGATGCTATTAAACAAGTTCCTTCTTATACTAAATTTTTGAAAGATTTATGCATTGTGAAGAGAAAATTGAATGTGAAAAAGAAAGCCTTTTTAGTTGAACAAGTAAGTGCTATTCTTCAAAAAAATAATGCTTTAAAATATAAAGACCCTAGTTGTCATACAATTTCTTACTTTATTGGAGAACATAAAATTGAAAAAGCCTTGATCTTGGAGCCAGTATGAATTTACTTCCATATTCAGTTTTTCAAAGTCTCAATCTAAGAGAGTTAAAACCAACTTCTTTAACTCTTTTACTTACCAATAGATCTATAAAAGTTCTTAGAGGAATAGTCAAAAGATATGTTAGTACAAGTTGATAAATTTATTTATCTAGTGAATTTTATTATCTTGGATACACAACTTGTTGAAGTAAGTAATTCATTTCTTGTTATTTTAGGACGTCCATTTCTTGCAACTTTTAATGCATTGAATAATTATAGGAATGAAGTGATGAAGTTATCATTTGGAAACACGACATTGGGGATGAATATTTTCAATATTTGCAAGTAACCTGGAGATGATAATAAATTACAAGAAATAAATCATATTAAGGAATTAGTTTATGATTAACTTGATCTACTTTAAGTAAAAATAAATTGGATGAATCTGAAGATTTGCAAATCAATTATTCTTAGGAAGAAATCACAGATGAAAAATGCACAAAAAATATCGGTACATATCTTTTGTCAATAGTGACAACAGATTTGACATCTGACATTATACTAATCGACGATTATTTTCCTGATGAATCCTTACTTTCTCTTAGTCCAATGCCTTGGTATGATAAAAATCTCAATTTTCTTGCTTTAGGATATTTGCCAACTCATTGGAGTACCCAAGACAAAAGAAATTTTTTAAGCAATGTGCAAAACTTTTATTAGGATGACCCTTACTTATTCAAATATTATCCTAATCAAATATTTTAAAGATTCATTCCCAATAATGAGGTAAGTAGTGTTATTAAACTTTGTCACTCTAAAGCATGTGAGAGTTATTTCTCATAAAAAAAGAGAGCTGAAAAAATCTTTCAAAATGGATTTTATTAGCCCACCATGTTTAAGGATTCACATGCATTCTGCAAAGCTTGTGAAAATTGTTAAAAGTTAGGATTTGTTTCAAAATATAAGGAATCTTTAGAAAATCTTTTATTGACATTTGAGACATATCTTGGTGGAGATGTGTATGGTGCAATTCAAGATTTATGACCAAATTTACATAAAGAAAATGCTCGATATAGTTTTAGGAATCTGACTAAAAAAGATCTTGTTTGCTAGTTTTTCAAAAAATTAGATGGAAAGCCTATTTTTGATCCATAGAGGACGTTTAAGTCATTCTTAGACGTAAAACCAAGGAAAGATTAAGCCATAATCACAATTACTTATATGACACGACCAAAAGATTGATGTCTTCTCTCAAGTGCAGGAGTGTCGAAGTAATAAATAACCCAGCAAGGTCGGGGTTGAACCATAAGGAGGTTAATTGTACAAATTATAAACGACAATTATAAATAACAATAATAATAATCACAACAACAACAATACTAATAGAAATAATAGTAGTAGTAGTAGTAATAAAGAAAGATATGGAGAAGAAGAAGAAGAAGATGAGAACTTTGAGATGGAATATTAATGTAAGGATTAAACAATGATAATAACAAATGTCAAGGTTAGAGGTTCCACTAATGGTATGTCAAACAAGTATAGTATAAACTCTTATTGTTCAATTAGAAACCACACACAAAGGAAGTTCCAATCAGATTATAGATTGTTAACATGATTACATTAGTCATCTTATTCAATTAATGCTAATTCTTGTAAATTTCATCAAGCATTCATGATTCTAACTTATGTTAACAACAAATTAAGTTCCTTCCATAGCTTAGGTGGTGGTTATACGATACAATATGAACTATGAAAGTGCAAAGCATTTGTTGTACCAAGTGTTATACAACATAAATCAAGATTAGTCATTTAAGAAGCAAAGTATTAAAGAGTGAACAAGATAACAAATACAAAACATATTACTATCAAACATTAAAGTCCATATTAAGTTTACACTATACTTATTTTTACACCATTAGTATAACCTTTTCACCTTGATATAATAAACTTAACTAGACATAATGAAAGAAAGAAAAATAAATAAACAAAATAAGAACATAAATAAGATCAAGGTTAACTAAGTAAAGGAAAGGAAATGAAAGGCATAAACTTGATATTAATGAAAGCAAAGCATAAACATTATAAAAAATACAAAGAGAGAAAGCAAGGGCATGATCTTGATCTAGAAACCAAGATGCCTATATGCATGGAAAATACCTCCTTTTATAGGCCAAAATTGGAAACTATTGATTTAATGACTAATTGATGAGTAGGAGGCCAACTCTTGACTTGGTGACAATCCTTATCTTCTTTTGTCTGCCCAAAACATCATTGATAACATCAAAATTGGAACTACTTGAAACATAAAAGTTGTAGGAAATTTTCTCACCTTTCTCATGTAAACAATTCAGATTCTTTGGACTTCTAGAACTCTAGATATGGCCAAAATACTGAACAGTGCTCAGGCCGGAGGACAGATGCAGACTTCTTTGTTGTTGCTCCAATTTGAACTTGAAAATGGCTTTTTTAGATCTTGGGCTCCATATGAAAGTTGTAGGCCTATGTCTTACCTTTCCTTCCATATAAAGTAAACCTAAATATGAGATCTACAGCTCGAGATATGATCTAATTACTGAATAGTGTTCTGGTTTGGACTGCAGCGACATCTCTTTTCTAAGTTTGGCCATCTCTTTGTCCTTTCAATTTCAGTTCTTAAATTCATCAATCAATCCTTTGATTTATGTGATAGGCCTGCATTTAAAATGAACATTTACCACAAATTAAAGGTATCTTATATTATTAGATATATTATTATAAATCATGCTTTAGTTAAGGAGTTATTGATACTTCAAGTGCAAAATGATGATATAAAACCTTGATAAAAATACACTTTTAAGTATCAATCACTATACATACACATTGTTTTCCAAAAATAAATAAATAAATAGAGAGAAAGAGAGTGTGTGTGTGATACTCCATCTAGCCTGCACATATGTGGTATGATTGCCTTTTTAATTTCTCATCTATAAAATCCTCTATTCCTTCCTTTCATTTCTACTCAACCCATACATTCAACTAATATAGAAGTGTATAAAAATAGCAAGTTCCTCAGGTCATCACATAAGAAATATTTGTATTTTCAGTGGATCTAGTCTTGGAAAAGAAAAGGAGTTTTTAGAATCATCAAATCATCTTGGTTAAGTGCTAAGTAAAAGAAAGATTCATTTAGTGTATGGGGAAGACAGTCTTGGGTTAATGGGAGATGTGTTAATAACTGCATTTTTAGAAGGTAGTCAAGTTTTGGAGGTCGTCCTCGAAGCTTTAGCATAAGGGGACATCATTGGAAAAATATTTGGAGAGGAACTACACGTCTCCACAATGTCTGCTCGAATAAATGCAATGTTTAACCATGTTGATGCTTTCAATACTTACCAGGTGGTCTAGGCACATTGGAATAGATATTTCATATGTCCTTTTTGATCCAACTTCATATTCACCATAAACTCATAGGTCTGTTAAATGTTAACGGTTATTATGATAAGTTGTTGTCATTTCTTGATCATGCTATGGAAAAAGAATTTCTAACATCTTCTACACGACAAATTATAATCTCTACTGCTACTACTGAATAATTGATTGACCAACCACAATCTTTCATTCCTATAATTAATCCCTCTATGAGTCATATAAATTGGTCATCTAAGGAAAGCTATAAAAAGCTTAGATTAGATTTGAGTCTTCATTTGTGAATCTTTATGTCTTTTGCTTTTATTATTGTGTTTTGTTATTTCTTATATTTGTTTAAGTGTGTATCAGGTTTGTCAATGTTTGTTATTTCAGGTGATGTCTTCTAAACTCTATTTTTTTACTTTAGAATATTAAGGACAATGTCTTATTTTGGTTAGGGGGAAAGGGTAGTAGTTGATAATTTTTTTTTAACTAATTGTGTTTTCTATTTCATAAAGCATGTGCAAAATTGTTGTTACTAAGATGATATAGTAAAAGAACTCTTTTGTTAAAGTGGCTCTTGAGACGCATCTTATTAATGATTTTTAGTAAGGTCTATTATAATACTTCTTGAAATATTCAGGTTTACAAACTCTCCCATTATTATCACTTAATTCTGCTCATATACTCGTTAAACATGTATTCTTAAACCTTAATTTTCACACACACACACACACTTTAATATATGATTATAGGTTGCACATTGGATTATTACATTATTTATGTTCTTTTGCTAAAGGTAACAACTAAGGGAAGGGATAATATATAATTTGAAAAAAAGAGAGCTAAAAAATGATGATAATAAAAATATAGATAAGTTTGGTTTTATAGCCTCCCTAACCTAAGCAATTAAGTTCGAAGGGGTGTTTTAACACCTAATAACCTAAAGTCAACTAACTTGAGAGTTGTTGGCCCAACGCTTGTTACATGGGTTGAGGAGAAAAGCTTAAGAAAATCAAACATTACACTATCTACGCATCAATATCGGCAACCCGAGTTACTAAGCTCGTAGAAGTGTCTCAACACCTAATGCCTAAGACCAACTAGTTTGGGAGTTATTAGCCGAAAGCTCGTTACATGGGTTAAAGATGTAATGTATTTTAAGTTACATGTATATATTAAAAAAACAAAAAAAGAAGAAAAAAAGAAAAAAACTCAACCCAAGGAAGTCAACTTTAAACATTAGAATAAGAATTTTGTTTTCTTCCAAGCAAAGCCCCATAATAATTTGTTGATATATTGAGCATAAAAAGAAGGTTTATTAATATATTATTTAAGAGGTATTCAACAGATACATAAATTTAATGAGAGTTTGTTTATTTGGATAGATTAATGAAAGTTGAATGATGAATACCTTGTTTTATGAAATTTGCAAATTGTTTTTCTATTTTAACGCTTTGATTACTAGGGACTAGTAATAAGTTGGTTAGGGGGGTATGATTCATACTTAAAAGTGCATTTTTATCAAGGTTTTATATCATTATTTTGCACTTGAAGTATCAATAACTCCTTAACTAAAACATGTTTTATAATAACATATCTAATAATATAATATACCTTTAATTTATACTAAATATTCATTTTAAATGCATCCCTATCACATAAATGAAAGGATTGATTGATGAATTTAAGAACTGAAATTGAAAGGAGAAAGAGATGACCAAACTTAGAAAGGAGATGTTGATGTAGTCCAAACCGGAACGCTGTTCAATAATTGAGTCATATATGGAGCTATAGATCTTGAATTTAGGTCTACTTTATATGAATGGAAATGTAAGACATAGGCCTACAACTTTCATGCGGAGACTAAGTTTTAAAAAGGTCATTTTCAAGTCCAAATTATAGCAATAACAAAGAAGTCTGAATCTGTCCTACAGTCTGCACACTATTCAGTATTTGGCCAATATCTAGAGTTCTAGAAGTCCAAATAACTTCTATTTTTTTCCTGAAAAGTTAAGATAATTTTCTATAATTTTCATGTTTGTGTTTTTAATTCTAACTTTATTAATGACGTTTTGGGTAGACAAGAGAAGATAAGGATTATCACCAAGTCAATAGTTGGCCACCCACTCATCAATTCGTCATCAAATCAATAGTTCTTAATTTTAGCCTATAAAAAGAGGCATTTTTTTATGCATTTAAGCATCTTGGTCTCCAAATCAAGATCATGCTCTTGCTTTCTCTATTTGTATTTTTTGTAATATTTATGTTTTGCTTTCATTAATATCTTGTTTATGCCTTTCATTTCCTCTCCTTTACTTAGTTAACTTTTATCTTATTTATGTTCTTATTTTGTTTATTTATTTTTCTTTTATTCATTATGTTTAGTTAAGTTTATTATGTCAAGGTGAAGAGGTTACACTAATGGTGTAAGAATAAATATAGTGTAAACTCAACATGGATGTTAATGTTTGATATTAACATGTTTTATATTTGTTATCTTGTTCACTCTTTAATACTATGCTTGTGACTAATCTAGATTTATGTTGTATAACATTTGGTATAACAAATGTTTGGTACTTTACCTGAGCTATAAAAGAAACTTAATTTATTGTTAACATAAGTTATAAACATGGATGCGTGACAATATTTACAAGTATTAATATTATTCAAATAAATAACTAATGTAATCATGTTAACAATTTATAATCTGATCAGAATCTTTTTTATATGTGGTTTCCATTTGAGTAATAAGAGTTTATACTATACTTGTTTGACATATCATTAGTGGATTCTCTAACCTTGATATTTATTGTTATCATTAGTTAATCCTTACGTTAATCTTCCATATCAAAATTCTCATCAACTTCTTCTTCTTCTTCTATTACTTCTACTACTAATACTATAACTATTATTATTATAATAATAATTATTGTTATTATTATTATTATTATTGTTATTATTATTATTGTTGTTGTTGTATTATTATTATCTATAATTTATGCAATTAACCTCCCTATGGTTCGACCCCGGTCTTGCTGAGTTATTTATTACTTCGACATTCCTACACTTGAAAGAAGACATCAATCTTTTTGTCGTGTCATAGAACAAACTCTGTCAAAAGATAAATCATCACTTTCACTAAAAAACCAAGAGAAACATTTTATCAATGTTGGGATAGATATCAAGACTTGCTTAATACTTACCCTCATCATGGTTTTGAAACATGAAAATTGGTTTCACATTTTATGAAGGGTTAACACTTAGAGATAAGTAAATGATTGAATTGATGTGTAATGGAATTTTTGAAAATAAAGACCCAGATGAAGCAATGAAGTACTTAGGCTTGCTAGTTAAAAATACTTAAAATTAGAACATTGTAGGTACTTATGAATTGATGTGTAATGGAACTTTTGAAGATAAAGACCCTGATGAAGCAATGAAGTGCTTAGACTTGCTAGCTGAAAATGCTCAAAATTAGGACATTGTAGGTACTTAAGAGTCACCAAGTAAAACTCAACATTATATATCTAGTGGAGGTAGGGGTGTGATTGATACTTAAAAGAGTATTTTAATCAAGGTTTTATATCATCATTTTACACTTGAAGTATCATTAACTCCTTAACTAAAGCATGTTTTATAATAACATATCTAATAATATAATATACCTTTAATTTATACTAAATATTCATTTTAAATGCATCCCTATCACATAAATGAAAGGATTGATTGATGAATTTAAGAACTGAAATTGAAAGGAGAAAGAGATGACCAAACTTAGAAAAGAGATGTGATGTAGTCCAAACCGGAACACTGTTCAATAATTGAGTCATATATGGAGTTGTAGATCTTGAATTTAGGTCTACTTTATATGAATGGAAATGTAAGACATAGGCCTACAACTTTCATACGGAGACTAAGATTTAAAAAGATCATTTTCAAGTCCAAATTATAGCAATAACAAATAAGTTTGAATCTGTCCTACAGTTTGCACACTATTCAGTATTTTGGCCCATATCTGAAGTTCTAGAAGTCAAAATGATTTGAATTGTTTACACAAGAAAGCTGAGATAATTTCCTACAACTTTCATGTTTTCAAGTGGTTCTAATTTTGACGTTATCAATGACGTTTTGGGCAAACAAAAGAAGATAAGGATTGTCACCAAGTCAAGAGTTGGCCACCTACTCATCAATTAGTCATCAAATCAATAATTCCCAATTTTTGCCTATAAAAGGAAGCATTTACCATGCATTTAGGCATCTTGGTTTCCAGATCAAGATCATGCTTTTGCTTTCTCTCTTTGTATTATTTTGTAATGTTTATGCTTTGCTTTTATTAATATCAAGGTTATGCCTTTCATTTCCTTTTATTTACTTAACTTTCATCTTATTTATGTTCTTATTTTGTTTATTTATTTTTCTTTCTATCATTATGTCTAGCTAAGTTTATTATGTTAAGGTGAAAAGGTTACACTAATGGTGTAAGAATAAGTATAGTATAAACTTAATATGGACTTTAATGTTTAATACTAACATGTTTTATATTTGTTATTTAGTTCACTCTTTAATACTTTGTTTGTTAAATGACTAATCTTTAATACTTCAAGTGCAAAATGATGATATAAAACCTTGATAAAAATACACTTTTAAGTATCAATCATACCCCCCAACTAACTTATTACTAGTCCCTAGTAATCAAACGTTAAAATAGAGAAACAATTTGCAAATTTCACAAAGTTAGGTATTAATCATTTAACTTCCATTAATCTATCCAGATAAACAAACTCTCGTTAAATTTATATACTTGCTCAATACCTCTTAACAAGATATTCATAAACCTTTCTTTTGTACTCAATGTATCAAAACATAATTGTAGGGCTTTTCTTGGAAGAAAATAAAATTTTTGTTCTAATGTTTAAAGTTAACTTCCTTGGGTTGGGATTACTTTTTTTGTCTTTTTTTTTTAGTTTATATACATATAATTTAAAATACCATGCATCTTTAACCCATGTAACGAGCTTTTAGCTAATGACTCCTAGACTAGTTGGTCTTAAGGCATTAGGTGTTAGGACACCCCTACGAGCTTAGTAACTTAGGTTGCAGATACTGATATGTAGATATTGCAATGTTTGATTCCCTTAAACTTTTCTCTTCAACCCATGTAACAAGCGTTGAGCCAATAGCTCTCAAGTCAATTGAGTTTAGGGTATTAGGTGTTAAAACATCCCTTCGAACTTAATTGCTTAGGTTAGGGAGGCTACGAAACCAAGTTTATCTCCATTTTTATTATCATCATTTTTTTCTTTTTTTTTTCTTTTTCTTTTTTTAATTATATACTATCCCTTTCCCTTAATTGTTACCTTAACAAAAAAACATAAATAATGTAATAATCCAATATGCAACCCACAATCATATGTTAAAGTGTGTGTGTGTAAATTAAGGTTTAAGAATACTTGTTAAATAAGTATATGAGCAGAATTAAGTGATAATAATGCGAGAGTTCATAAATCTGAATATTTCAAGAAGTATTATGATAGACCTTGTTACGAATGATTACTAAGATGCGTCTCAAGAGTCATAAAAAGTTCTTCTTACTTTGCCATCATAGTAACAACAATTTTGCACATGCTTTATAAAATAGAAAACATAGTTAGTTTTTTTTTTAGCTACCCTCTCCCCCCAACTAAAACGAGACATTGTCCTTAATATTTAAAGGTAGAAAGATAGAGTATAGAAGATATCACCTGAAATAATGAACATTGACAAACCTAAAACACATTGAAACAAATATAAGAAACAACAAAACACAATAATAAAACCAAAAGATACAAAGATTCATAAATGGAGGCTTAAATCCAATCTAAGTTTTTTACAACTTTCCTTAGTTGACCAATTTATGCGACTCATGGACGGATCAATTATAGGAATGAAAGATTGTAGGTGGTCAATCAATTGTTCAGCAGTAGCAGCAGAGATTATAATTTGTCGTACAGAAAATGTTAGAAATTCCTGTTCCAAAGCATGATCAAGAAAAAACAACTTATCATAATAACCATTAACATTTAACAAACTTATGGGTTTATGGTGAATATGCAGTTGAGCTCAAGAGGAAATATGAAAGATCTCTTCCAATGTGCCTAGACCACCTGGTAAGGCAATGAAGACATCAACATAGTTAAACATTGCATTCATTCGAGCAGACATTGTGGAGACCTGTAGTTTCTCTCCAATTGTTTTTCCAATGATATCCCCTTGTGCTAAAGCTTCGAGGACGACCCCCAAATCTTGACTACCTCCTAAAAATACAGCTATTGACACACCTCCTATTAACCCAAGACTGCCTCCCCTATACACTAAATGCATCTTTCTCTCAGCTAGCACTTGACCAAGATGATTTGCTGATTCTAAAAACTCCTTTTCTTTCCCAGGACTAGATCCATCGAAAACACAAATGTTTCTTATATGATGACTTGATGAACATGCCATTTTTACACATTTTTGTATTTGTTGAATGTATGGGTTGAGTAGAAATGAAAGGAAGGAAGAGAGGATTTTATAGATGAGAAATTAGAAAGGCAATCATACGACTTATATGGAGGCCAACTAGAGTCTCACACACTTTCTCTCTCTTTATTTATTTATTTATCTATTTACTTTTGAAAGAAACATGTGTATGTACAGGTAGTTGTGATTGTGGCTCACATATTCCCATGGTTTTACGTCCAAGAACGGCTTAAATGCCCTCTATGGGTCGGGGATAGGCTTCCCATCTAGTTTTCTTAAAAACTAGCAAATAAGATCTTTTTTAGTCAGATTCCTAAGACTAAATCAATCGTGTTCTTTATGAAATAATGGTAATAAATCATGAATTGCACGATGCACATCTCCATTAGGATGCATCTCAAGAGTCAATAGAAGATTATCTAAAGACACCTTACTCAGGCCATCCTTAATGAATTGTATTTTATCTTCATGGTTTATAGATACCATTCCTAAAGAACGACATTGTGCATTACAAGTCCATCTAGCACATCGATGATAGACTTTCAGTTGTTTTACATAATGTTTCTTTGCAAAAGTGCTTTGACCTATTCCAGGCATTTGTGAAATGAAGGAGTTACATGACTCACTTAATAATCGGCTTTTGCTTTAATCAACCAGCGAATATCTTCAGGAATTCCATGATTCATTAACAATCTTAATCTTGCACATCTAGCACGGTAAATTTTTGTAATCGCATTCTAAGGCAGAGCGGGAAAATACTTTTTCAATTTTTCAAGATTAATGTTCATTTTCAAATGAGAATTGGAAGAGAGATTCAAAGAATTGCACAAATATATACACAGATATCAGTTATTATGGGAAACTAGAAGAACCGACTTAAGTCACGGAGTACTGTTATCCACCATTTGACTAGGGTGAGAGAAACTAGCAAAAATCACTAAAAAAACACAAAAACAATGTGAGAAAAACAAAATAATCAACCTTTATCAACAAGATCATTTAAACCAGTTGATTCATTTTCACTAGGAAAATTATCAAAGTAAGCTTTGAAATGATGTCCATTTTTCTTAAAAACATTGTCATTCATTGAATTCTCAATATCACAGGCCGCATAAGGATTGCTCCATCTTGATCTCTCTAGAGAATGCATAAAGTTGAGAATTATAAAACAAACTCTTTGACCAGTATCAACTTTTTGATAATTTTTACAAGTTTTGCAGAATGCATGTGCGTCCTTGAACATAGTGGGCCAATAAAATCCATTTTGAAAGATTTTTGCAAATGTCTTTTTTTATGATAAATAACTTCCACATGCATTAGAATGACAAAGTTTAATGATACTACTTACCTCATTGTCGGGAATGAATCTTTGAAATATTTGATCACGACAATATGTGAATAAGTTAGGGTCATCACAACAAAAGTTCTTCACTTCGTTCAAAAACTTTTCTTTGTCTTAGGTACTCCAATTAGCTGGCAAATCTCCTAAAGCAAGAAAATTGATATTTTTATCATACCAAGGCATTGGAGTAAGAGAAAGTAAGGATTCGTTAGTAATGTAATCATTGATTGGTGTGATGTCAGATGTCGAATTTGTTGTCACTGTTGACAAAAGATTCACATTAACATTTTTTATGCTTTTTTCATCTATGATTTCTTCCCAGAATAAATCATTTGCAAATCTTTAGATTTATCTAACTCTTTTTTACTTAAAGTAGATTCAAGTTGATCATAAACTAGTTCATCAATATGATCTACTTTTTGTAAATCATTATCATCTCCAAGTTGCTTCCAAATGTTGAAAATATTCATCTCCAATGTCATGTTTCCAAATGATAGCTTCATCAGTCAATTCCTATAATTAAGCAATGCGTTAGAAGTTGCAAGAAACTGACGTCCTAAAATAACAGGAAATGAATTACATGCCTCAACAGGTTGTGTGTCCAAGATAACAAAATCCACAGGATAAATGAATTTATCGACCTATACTAACACATCTTTAATTATTCCTCTAGGCACTTTTTTCACATTCAGTTTCCTCCTCACAATGCATAGATCTTTCAAAAATTTAGCATAGGAAGGAATCTGTTTAATAGCATCCAGTAAAGGTATATTGATTCTTACCTGTTTGAAAATTTCAAAGATTTCAGAGTTGTGATTGACTTTCCTTTGTTTGGTCATGGCTTGAGGAAATGGAAGTGCTGGCGGAGAATCAGTCTTTTCTTTGTAATTTTCAAGTTCAACCTCTTCCTTACCCTCAGAGATTGACTCATCATCTTTCTCATAAGGTTCAAGAGATGGTTTTTTAATAACCTTACCACTGCGAAGAGTAGTGACTGATTTGACTTGATCCATGTGTTGGCTTCCAAAACTACTTACATTTGCACTGTATTGCCCCTTGGGATTTTGTTGTGGTGGAGATGGAAACTTACCTTTCTCTTGGAAACTAAGAGCAGATGTTAATTTTGCAAGAGTATCTTTAAAATCTATCATGTTTTGAGCAAGTTGAGTATTGATTGTCTCTTGCTTTTCAATGAATGCATGCAATGTTTCCTCAAGATTTCTTCTAGGAGGTGGAGCATAAGGAGGTGCATATCCATGAGAATTTTGGAAATTATGGTGTGCTTGAAATGGTGGTTGTGAAGTTTGTGCATTGTTGTTCTCACTCTTCCAGCTAAAATTTGGATGATTTCTCCAACCAGGGTTGTATGTTTGTGAGTATGGGTTATGGTTGGCCATTTAGAAACTGTTTAAAGCATGAGCTTGTTCATGGAGACATTTATTAAAAGAAGGCAAGGTTGGATAGTTGTTGGTTGAGTGTTCATTTGTTTCACATATTTGACACATAATGTTTTCAACAGATTTTAATTGACCACTCCTTTTCAATTCTCATGTCTTGATTTTTCTAACTAAAGATGCAAACTTGGCTTGACGGTCATGATCTTCCCTAAGGTTGTATATACCTCCACTGGATGTATGAGGTTGAGTTTTACTCGGTGCCTCATAAGTACCCACGGTGTCCCAATTTGAGCATTTTCAGCTAACAAGTCTAAGTACTCGATTGCTTTATCTGGGTCTTTATCTTCAAAAGTTCCATTGCACATCAATTCAACCATTTGCCTATCTTTAGGTGTTAACCCTTTATAAAAATGTAAAACCAATCTCCATGTTTCAAAACCATGATGAGGGCAAGTACTAAGCAAGTCTCAATACCTATCCCAACATTGGTAAAATGTTTCTCCTGGTTTTCAAGTGAAAGTGGTGATTTGTTTTTTGAAAGAGTTTGTTTTATGAGATGAGAAAAACTTTTTTAAAAACTGTTGTTGCATTTCATCCCAAACACGAATGGATCCTGGTCTCAAATTTGTAGCCATGTTTTAGCTTTATCTTTTAATGAAAAAGGAAAAAGCTTTAATCTGATGGTGTTGATGCTACCATTTAAATTATTATGTGTTACAGACCTCCTCAAATTTCTTTAAATGCAAGTATGAATTTTCAAATTCTAAGCCATGAAAAGAAGGTAAAAGTTGAATAATACCTGGTTTAAAATTAAAATGAGATGCATCGGGAGGAAAAACTATGCATGATGGTGCACTTGTTCTTGTGAGATTCATGTGGTCTTTAAATGTTCGAGCACAGTTATTTTTATTATTCTCATTATGAAGTGATTATTTATCTTCTCTGGCCATATTTTCTGAAAATGATGAGGATACCCTACAAAGTCTACCACTTGATGTATGCGACCATACTCTTATGCACATATAGGAATAGAATAAAAGAAAAAAGAAACAAAGTTATATACAAGAAAAGTGAAAAGTGAAAAGAGAAAATAAAATAAATATTATAATTTATACAAAACTTACCTCCCTGGCAACGGTGCCAAAAACTTGACACGACTAAAAGATTGATGTCTTCTCCCAAATCCAGAAGTGTCGAAGTAATAAATAACCCGGCAAGACTGAGGTCAAACCACAAGGAGGTTAATTGTACAAATTATAAACAACAATAATAGTAACAATAACAACAACAATAATAATAGTAGCAATAATAATAATAATAATAAAGAAAGAAAGAAAGAAAGAAAGAGAAGAAGAAGAAGATGATGAGAACTTTGAGATGGAAGATTAATGTAAGGATTATACAATGATAACAATACATGTCAAGGTTAGAGGATCTACTAATGGGATTTCAAACAAGTATAATATAAAATCTTATTATTTAATTGAAAACAATACACAAATGAGGTTACAATCAAATTATAAATTATTAGCATTATCACATTAATTTTCTTATTTGAATAATGTTAATACTTGTAAATATTGTCAGACATTCATGATTATAACTTATGTTAATAATAAATCAAGTTCCTTTCATAGCTCAGGTGTTGGTTATACCATATATAGTAAGGGCTATAAAAGTGTCAAGCATTTGTTATACCAAGTGTTATACAACATAAATCTAGATTAACCATTTAACATGCAAAGTATTAAAAGTAAACAAGATAACAAATACAAAACATGTTAGTATCAAACATTAAGGTCCATGTTGAGTTTACACTATACTTATTCTTATACCATTAATGTAACCTTTTCACCTTGACATAATAAACTTAGCTAGACATAATGAAAGAAAGAAAAATAGATAAACAAAATAAGAACATAAATAAGACAAGAGTTACCAAAGCAAAGGAAAGGAAATGAAAGGCATAAACTTGATATTAATGAAAGCAAAGCACAAGCAATACAAAAAATACAAAGAGAGAAAGCAAGAGCATGATCTTGATCCGGACACCAAGATGACTAAATGCATGACAAATGCCTCCTTTTATAGTCCAAAATTAGGAACTATTGATTTGATGACTAATTGATGAGTAGGTGGCCAACTCTTGACTTGGTGACAATCCTTATCTTCTCTTGTTTGCCTAATACTTCATTGATAATGTCAAAATTAGAACTACTTGAAAATATAAAAGTTATAGGAATTGTTTTAGGTTTTCAAAAAAAAAATAGAGGTCATTTGGATTTCTACAACTTCAGATATTGGCCAAATACTGAATAGTGTTCAGGCTGGAAGACAGATTCAGACTTCTTCATTGTTGTTACAATTTGGACTTGAAAATGGCCTATGTCTTACCTTTCGATCCATATATAGTAGACCTAAATCTAAGATCTATAGGTCCAGATATGACCAATTACCAAACAGTGCTCTGGTTTGGACTACACCAATATCTTTTTTCTAAGTTTGGCCATCTCTTTGTCCTTTCAATTTCAGTTCTTAAACTCATCAATCAATCCTTTTATTTATGTGATAGACCTGTATTTAAAATGAACATTTACCATAAATTAAAGGTATCTTATATTATTAGATATCTTATTATAAAACATGTTTTAGTTAAGGAGGTATTGATACTTCAAATGCAAAATGATAATATAAAACCTTGATAAAAATGCATTTTTAAGTACTAATCACCTTACTTGATCTAGGAGCTAGTGTGAATTTACTTCATATTCAGTTTTTCTAAGTCTCAATCTAGGTGAGTTAAAACCAACTTCTGTAACTCTCTTACTTAATAGATTTGTAAAAGTGTCTAGAAGAATAGTTGAAGATGTGTTAGTACAAGTCGATAAATTCATTGATTTTGTTGATTTTATTGTCTTGGACACATAATCTGTTGAAGCATGTAATTCATTTCTGGTTATTTTAGGATGTTTGTTTTTTGCAACTTTTAATGCATTAATTAATTGTAGGAATGGATTGATAAAGCTATCATTTGGAAACATGACATTGGAGATGAATATTTTTAATATTTAGAAGCAACTTGGAGATAATAATGATTTACAAGAAGAATAATTTACTGAAAAATTAGTTCATGATCAATTTCAAACCACTTTTAGTGAAATTGAGATTGATGAATCTGATGATTTGCAGATGGTTTATTTTTAGGAAGAATTAAATGCAAGTAATTGGAATCCATAAATTGAGAAATTGCCATCATGATCAATTAAGTCCATATCTTCAAGTATTCAACCACCTAAACCTGATTTAAAGTCGTTACCATTCAATCAGAAATACTTATTTTTGGAAGAAAATGAAACTTTTCTGGTAATAATTTCTTTCAAACTTAATGCATATCAAAAAGGTAAGTTATTACAAACTCTAAAAATACATAAAAATGCATTAGGATAGACCATAACTGACATAAAAGGAATTAATCTTTTGATTTGCATACATAGAATTTATTTAGAGAAAATGCTAAACCTTTTAGAGAAATGCAACAAAGGCTCGATTCTAATATGAAAGAAGTAGTAAAAATTAAAGTCATTAAGCTTTTAGATAATGGAATTATTTATTTTATTTCTGACAACAAATGGGTAAGTCATACTCAAGAAGTCTGGAGTCATTGTGATAAATGAGAAAAATGAGTTAATTCCAACTAGGACCATTACTGGTTGGCGCATGTGCATTGATTATAAGAAACTTAATTCAATTATTAAAAAATATCATTTTTCTTTATCTTTTATGGATCAAATCCTAGAAAGAGTTGCAGGTCATGTATTTTATTGTTTCCTAAATGGCTATTCACATTACAACCAAATTGAAATTTGATTGGAAGATCAAGAAAAGACTATATTCACATGTTCTTTTGGTACTTTTACATATCAAAGGATGCCTTTTGGATTATATAATATACCAACTACATTTTAAAGATGCATGCTTGGTATATTTAGTGATATGGTTGAATATTTTCTTGAGATTTTTATAGATGATTTTTCTATTTTTAGTGATGCTTTTAATGATTGTTTGGCTAATTTAGAAAAGGTTTGGAGCAGGTATGAAGAGAAGAATCTTGTACTGAATTGGAAAAAATATCATTTTATGGTAATAAATGACATTGTACTTGGTTAAATTGTTTCATCAAAAGGAATTAAGGTTGACAAATCTAAAATCGAGTTAATTGCTAACTTGCCAATACCAAAATCTATTAAAGGTGTTAGATCATTCTTAGAACATACTGGTTTTTATAGAAGGTTCATCAAAGATTTTAACGTAATATCTAAGAGCTTAAGTAACCTTCTAATAAAGGATAATATTTTTGAATGGACTTGTGAAGAAGCATTTGTTAAACTTAAAAACTTGCTTACTTCTGCTCCTGTCATTCAACCTCCTGATTGGTCATTACCTTTTAAAATAATGTGTGATGGTAGTGATTATACCGTGGGTGCTGTTTTGGGATAAAGAAAAGATAAGAAACCTTATATGATTTACTATGCTAGTAAAACTTTAAATAATGCTCAAATGAATTACACCACCACTAAAAAAGAATTATTGGTAGTAGTATTTGTATGTGAAAAATTCAGGTCTTATCTTGTTGGCTCACTTATTGTTATTTTTAGTGATCATGCAGCATTGGAATATCTTCTTTCTAAGAAATATTCTAATGTTAGATTGGTGAGTAGATTTTGTTAGTTCAAGAATTTGATATCGCTATCAAAGACAAGAAAGACTTTAAAATTGTTGTTGCATATCATTTGTCAAGATTGACAACAAATTCAAAAACTGACATTACACCAATCGATGACTACTTTCTTGATGAATCTTTACTTTCTATCTCTACATTACTTTGGTTTGCTAATATTATCAATTTTCTTATTTCAAGACAATTGCCAGCGCATTGAAGTACCCAAGATAAAAGAAAGTTCTTGAATGAAGTGAAATTTTTTTTATTGGGATGACCCTTATTTATTCAAATATTGTCCTAATAAAAATTTTCAAAGATGTATTTACGACAATGAGGTAAGTAATGTTATTAAATTCTAAGACATATGGGGACCATTTCTCATCAAGAAAGACAACTGCAAAAATCTTATAAAGTGGATTTTACTGGCTCACCATGTTCAAGGACTAATATGCATTTTGCAAGACTTGTGAAAATTATCAAAAGTTGGGATCTATTTCAAAGCATCACATGATGTCTTTAAATCCTATTCTTGTCATTGAGATCTTTGATTATTGGGGTATAGATTTCATGGATCCATTTCCTCCATCATTTGGTTTCTTATACATATTAATCGTAATAGATTATGTTTCTAAATGAATAGAGGCAATTCGAAGTTGAAATAATGATCACAAAATAGTGATAAAGTTTTTGAAAGAAAATATCTTGAGTCGATTTGGAATCCCTCGAGCCATGATAAGTGGTGGTGGAACACATTTCTACAACAAGTCATTCAGGTGTTGAATGAAGAAATATAGAATCACCCATTAAGTTGCTACCTTTTATCATCCTCAAACAAGTGGACAAATAGAGCTTGCTAATAAGGAGATCAAACAGATCTTAGAGAAAATAGTGAACCCTAATAGGAAAGACTAGTATTTAAGACTTAATGATGCACTTTGGGCTTATCGAACTACTTATAAAACATCATTAGGTATGTCACCTTATAGACTAGTCTGTGAAAAACCTTGTCACTTGCTTGTGGAACTTGATCATAGAGCTGATTAGGCTATTAATGCTTTCAATTAAAATCTTGATGATGCTAGTTAGCTGTGAAAATTACAAATAAATGAGCTTGAGAAAATAAAAAATGATGCATATGAAAATTCTAGAATTCATAAAGCAAAAATTAAAGAGTTTCATGACAAGAAAATACTGAGAAAAACATTCAATATTGGTCAAAATAACTCCATTTATTTCATTGAAAACTAAGATCAAGATGGAGGAGTCCTTTTATTGTGAAACATGTGTATCTATATTGGGCCTATGATATCAAAAATCCAAAGAATGATAATGTTTTCAAGGTAAATGGACATCGTTTGAAAGTTTGATTTGATAATTTTTCAATTGAAAATGACTCTATTGAATTGGGTGATCCTATATATAAATATTGATTTTTTCCCTCACATTGTTTTTGTGTTTTTTTTTGTGATTTTTGTTTTGCTAGTTTCTCTTACTCTAGTCAAATAGCTGATAATTGTACTTTATAACTTAAGTTGTTTTTTTTAGTTTCCCATAATAACTGATATCTATGTATATATTTGTGTAATTCTTTGCTCTTTCCCCTTTATTTGAATCTCTTCTCCAATTTTAATTTGAAAATGGACACCACTCTTGAAAAGTTGAAAACGTATTTTCCCATACTGTCTTAGAATGTGATTTCAAATATTTACTGTGTTAGATGTGCAAGATTGAGATTAATAATGAATTATGGAATTCTTGAAGATATTCGCTGGCTAATTGAAGCAAAGGTTCGATTATCAGGTGAGTCCTCTAATTCCTTCATTTCACACATGCCTAGAACAGGTAAAAGCACTTTTATAAAAAAAAAACATTGTGCAAAATCACTAAAAGTTTGTCATTGATGTGCCAGATAGACTTGTAATGCACAACGTCGTTTTTTAGGAATAGTATCTATAAATCATGAAGATAAAAGACAATTCATTAAGGATGACCTGAGTGAGAAGTCTTTAGATAATATTCTATTAACTCATGAGACGCATCCTAGTGGAGATGTGCATTGTGAAATTCATGATTTATAGTCATTATTCCATAAAGAACATGCTCAACATAGTCTTGGAAATCTGACTAAAAAATATCATGTTTGCTAGTTTTTAAGAAAACTAGATGAGAAGCCTATCCCCGACCCATGAAGGGTGTTTAAGCTGTTTTTGGACACAAAACCAAGAGAAGATGTGATTCATAATCATAAATACCTGTACATACATATGCTTTTTAAAAAAATAATAAAATAAATAAGTAAATAGAGAGAGAGAGTATGAGACTCTAGCTGATCTATATATAAGTGGTATCTCGCATTTTCAAGTTCTCATCTATAAAATCTTCTCTTCTTTTCCTTTATTTTTACTCAACCCATGCATTCAACAAATATGAAAGTGTGTAGAAATGACAGGTTGCTCAAGTCATCACATAAGAAACAATTATGTTTTCGGTGGATCCAGTCTTGAGAAGAAAATAGAGTTTTTAGAATTAGCAAATCATCTTGGTTAGATGCTAGCTAAGAGAAATATTCATCTAGTATATGGAGTAGGGAACCTTGGGTTAATGGGGGGGTGTTAATAGCTGTATTTTTAGGAGGCAGTCAAGTTATGAGGGTTGTCCTTAAAGCTTTAGCATAAGGGAACATCATTATAAAAACATTTGGAGAGGAACTACAAGTCTCCATAATGTCTGATCGAATGAATGCAATGCTTAACACACTGATGTCTTCATTGCCTTATTAGGTGGTCTAGGCACATTAGAAGAGATCTTTTATATTACCTTTTGGGCCCTACTACACATTCACCATAAACCTATCGATTTGTTAAATGATAATGGTTTTTTTGATAAATTGTTTTCATTTCTTGATCATGTTGTGGAACAAGAATTTCTAACATCTTCGGCATGATAAATCATAATCTCCACTACTACTGCTGAACAATTGATTGATTAACTATAATCTTTATTTTCTGTAATTGATCGCTCTATGAGTTGCATAAATTGGTCAGTTAAGGAAAGTTGTAAAAAGCTTAGATTGAATTTAAGCCTTCATTTGTGAATCCTTGTGTCTTTTGGTTTTGTTAATAGTATATGATTTTGTTTTTTGTTGTTTTTTATATTTGTTTAAGTGTGTTTTAGGTTTGTTAGTGTTCGGTGTTTCAGGTGATATCTTCTATACTCTATCTTTCTACCTTAGAACATTGAGGACAATGTTTCATTTTGATTGAAGGGAGAGGATAATAGTTGATACTAAAAAAAAACTAACTAACTATGTTTTTTTTAAAACCATTGACAAATTGTTGTTATTAAGATGATAGAGTAAAAAGGAATTTTATTGACTCTTGAAACGTATCTTAATTAACATTTTTTAATGGTTATTTGGAATATCATAACAAGATCAATGAAAATACTTCTAGAAATATTCAGGTTTACAAACTCTCACATTGTTATCACTTAATTCTACTTATATAATCATTTAACAAGTATTCTTAAACCTTCGTTTTCATACATACACTTTAACATATAATTGTAGGTTGCACATTTGGATTATTTCATTATTTATATTCTTTTGTTAAAGGTAACGACTAAGGGAAATTGAAAGTATATAAATTGTAAAAAAATAAAATAATGATAATAAAAACATAGATAAGTTTGGTTTTGTAGCCTTCTTAACTTAAGCATTTAAGCCTGAAGGAGTGTTTTAACACTTAATACCCTAATTTCAACTAACTTAGGAGTTATTGGCTCAACGCTTGTTATATGGGTTGAGGAGAAAAACTTAAGTGAATCAAACATTGCATTATCTACATATCAGTATTTATAACCTAAGTTACTAAATATGTAGGGGTGTCTTAACACCTAATGCCCTAAGACTAACTAGTCTGAGAGTCATTAGCTAAAAACTCATTGCATGGGTTAAAGATGTATTGTGTTTTCAAGTTATATGTGTACATTAATAAATAAATAAATAAAAGAAAAAAAGAAGAAAAAGATAATAATCTCAACCCAAGGAAGTTAACATTAAATATTCGAACAAAAAATTTGTTTTCTTTAAAGTAAAACCCCATAACTATGTGTTGATATATTTATCACAAAAGAAAAGAATATTAATATATTATTTAAGAGGTATTG
This sequence comes from Populus ilicifolia, assembly GCA_015708895.1. NCBI lineage: Eukaryota > Viridiplantae > Streptophyta > Magnoliopsida > Malpighiales > Salicaceae > Populus > Populus ilicifolia. Next base: position 26,529 of record SRLM01003432.1, read on the forward strand.
AGTTGATATATAAATTTAATAAGAGTTTGTTTATTTGGATAAATTAATGGAAGTTGAACGATGAATGCTTTGCTTTGTGGAATTTGTAATTTTTTATTTTAACACTTTGATTACTAGGGACTAGTAATAAGCAGGTTGGAGGGTGTGATTAAGAGTTAAAAGTCCATCTTTATTAATGTTTTATATCATCATTTTGTACTTTAAGTATCAATAACTCCTTAACTAAAACATGTTTTATAATAACATATCTAATAATATAAGATAACTTTAATTTACGGTAAATGATTATATTAAATGTAGGTTTATCACATAAATAAAAGGATTCAGTTTAAGTACTAAAATTGAAAAGACAAAGAGATGACCAAACTTGGAAAAGAGATGCTAGAGTAGTCCAAACTAGAACATTGTTCGATAATTGGGTCATATCTAAAGTTGTAGTATCAGATTTATGTCTACTTTATATGGATAGAAAGATAAGACCTCCTACAACTTTCTTGTAAAGGCTGGTCTTAAAAAGGCCATTTTCAAGTCCAAATTGTAACAACAATGAAGACGTCTGAATTTGTCCTACATCCTAAACACTATTAAGTGTTCAGTTTATATCTTGAGTTCTAAAAGCCCAAATGACCTTAATTGTTTTTCATTGAAAGCTAAGAAAATTTCTTAGAACTTTTATGTGGATGTCTTGTTCATTATCAATTACATTTTATTCAAAAAAAGAAAGATAAGTATTGTCACCAAGTCAAGATGTGGTAACTCACTCAACAATTAGTCATCAAATTAATAGTTCCTGATTTTGGCTTATAAAAGGAGGCATTTGCCATATATTTGGGCATCTTGGTTTTTAAATAAAAATCATGTTCTTGCTCTTTTTTTTTTATTGTAATGCTTAAATTTTGCTTATATTAATATCTTGTTTACGCTTCTCATTTCCTTTTCTTTACATAGTTAACTTTTATCTTATTTAAGTTGTTATCTTATTTATTTATGTTTCTTTGTTTCATTATGTTTAGCTAAGTTTATTATGTCAAGGTGAAATGGTTACACTAATAGTGTAAGAATAAGTCCAAAAGACCTCAATTTTTTTCTTAGAAAGATTAGACAATTTCTTAAAACTTTCATGGAACATTTGGTTCCAATTATGATGTTAGCAACTATGTTTTGATTAGAAAAAAAGATAAGGATTTTCATTAAGTAAAGAGGTGACCAACCACTCAATAATTAGTCATTAAATCAATAGTTTCAATTTTAGCATATAAAAGGAGGCATTTGCTATGCATTTAGGCATCTTGGTTTCCAAATCAAGATTATGCTCTTGCTTTTTCTTTTTGTATTTTTGTAATGCTTAATTTTTTCTTTCATTAATATCTTGTTTATGCCTCTCATTTCCTTTCCTTTACTTCGTTAACTTTTATCTTATTTATGTTCTTATCTTGTTTATTTATGTTTTTCTCTTTCATTATGTTTAGTTAAGTTTATTATGTCAAGGTGAAAAAGTTATACTAATAATGTAAGAATAAGTATAATATAAAGTTAACATAGACTTTAATGTTTGATACTAACATGTTTTGTATCTGTTATTTTATTCACTCTTAATACTTTGCTTGTCAAATGGTTAATTTAGATTTATATTGTATAATCTTGGTACAATAAATGCGTGATACTTTTATAACACAAACTGTATGGTACAACCAACACTTGTGCTATGAAAGAAACTTGATTTATTGTAATATAAGTTATAATCATAAATACCTGACAACATTTACAACTATTAGCATTATTCGAATAAGATAACTAATGTACTCATGTTAACAATTTATAATCTAATTGGAATCTTCTTTGTATGTAGTTTTCAGTTGAGTAATAAGACTTTATACTATACTTGTTTGAAATATTATTAGTGGATCCTCTAACCTTGACAATTGTTTTTATCATTGTTTAATCCTCACATTAATCTTACAATCTCCAAGTCCTCTTTAACTTCTTCTTATTCTTCTTCTTATTCTTTTTCTTATTGTTATTCTTATTATTTTTCTTATTATTGTTGTTGTTGTTGTAATTTATATAATTAACCTCTTTATGGTTTGACCCCGATCTTGCTGGTTTATTTATTATATCAACACTTTTACTTTTGAAAGAAGACATGAATATTTCATGTCAAGTTTTTAGCGTTGTTATCGGGGAGGTAAATTCTATACAAATTATAGTATTTATTTTATGTTCTCTCTTCACTTTTCTTGTATTTAACTTTATTTCTTTTATGTTGTTTCTTCCTCTTTTATTTTCTTATTTCTTTTATTCTATTCCTACACGTGCATGAGAGTTTAGTCACGTACATTAAATGATGGACTTTGAAGGTTATCCTCATCATTTTTAGAAAATATGGTTAAAGAAGATAACAGTCACTTCATAATGAGAATAATCATGTCAGAACACTTAGAGATCACATGAATGTTACAAGAACAAGTGTACCATCATGCTTAATTTTCTCTTATGATGCATCTCATTTTAATTTTAAGCCAGATATTATTCAACTTTTACTTTCTTTTCATGGTTTAGATTTAGAAAATCCATACTTGCTGATTAGTACTCAAAAGTGCATTTTTATCATGGTTTTATATCATCATTTTGCACTTAAAATATCAATAACTCCTTAAGTAAAGTACGTTTTATAATAATCTATCTAATAATATAAGATACCTTTAATTTGTGGTAAATGTCCATTTTAAATGCAGGCCTATCACATAAATAAAAGGATTGATTGATGACTTTAAGAACTTCAATTGCAAAGGCAAAGAGATGATCAAACTTAGAAAAGAGATGTCGGTGCAATCCAAACCGGAACACT
>SRLM01003433.1:0-27926 GCA_015708895.1 Populus ilicifolia
CAATTCGACCCTCTTAGAAGCTTTTTCTCGAGATGTCTATTAGCGACATATTTATAGGAAATTTTGTCACCTTTCCAGATCATTAAAGAACAGCTCATTTGGACATCTGAGTCAAAAGTTATGGGTAAAACACCGAAAGGTGTTCTGAAAAATCAAATTAGGACAGCTTTGCAACCACTTTGGTGCACGTTTTTCTTCCTCATTTATGAGTTGTCTCCTTCTTCTTTTTGACCCAAAATAATGTAAAAATATCCCCTCCAGCTTTCCATCCTTGTGCTTGCCTTCTTGGATCAATGAATTACCCAAAATAAATCAATTGTTGTTGTGTGGACATGTAAGATCATGGATCGTGTTTGGGCTGATTTGGGGTTGATTTAGGGCTGATTTTGGGCTGAATTTGAACATCAAATAAGTATACAAATGTACTTATTATTTGGGCTAAGATTGACATTGAAACCTTGAGTGTTTAATGGTTGAAGTTTGCACACAACATAAGGCAAGTTTGGGCTTGAAATAGATCATATGATATTCTTTTCTAGAATTGGAATAGAATTGATTTTTAGGACAAATTTGGAGCACTTATTTCAACCAAGATTTGCTTCAATCTTCAACTAAATGTCTCTTCAATTCTTTGTTCTCAATTCCGATGTTGAATTTATTGAATTAATTCATTTAAGCTCCAAAAACCTATCGAAACATTAAAACAAACTTCATTACTAAAAAACACATCAATTATTAATTATTATAAAAAGACCAAATAAAAACAATAAATACATATGTAAAATAAGAGACTTAATGATACTTTTGATGCACAATCAATACCCTTTGTTACCATAAAGTGATATTTTTCTCAATTGAGTACAAGATTCTTCTCTTCACACCTGCTCAAAACCTTTCCCAAGTTAGTCAAACAATCATTAAATGAATCGTCAAAAACAGAAAAATCATCCATAAAAATCTCAAGAAAATGTTCAACCATATCACTAAATATATTGAGCATGCATATTTGAAATACGGCTGGTGCATTACATAATCTAAAAGGCATCCTTCGATATGCAAAAGTACTAAATGAACATGTGAAAGTAGTATTCTCTTGATCTTCCAATGCAATTTTAATTTGATAGCCTGACTAGCCATCTAGGAAACAATAAAATTCATGACTTGCAACTCTTTCTAGGATTCGATCCATGAAAGGTAAAAGAAAATGATCTTTTCTAGTTATTGAATTAAATTGTTTATAATCAATACGCATGTGCCAACTAGTAACAGTCCTAGTGGAAATTAACTCATTGTTCTCATTTGTTATCACAGTGAATCTAGAATTTTTAGGTATAACTTGGGTAGGACTTACCCATTTGCTTTTAGAAATAGCATAAATGATTTCATTATCTAGAAGCTTAATGACTTTATTTTTTACTACTTCTTTCATATTAAGATTAAGCCTTCGTTCCATTTCCTTTGAGGGTTTAACATTTTTCTCCAAATAAATTCTCTGTGTATAAATCAAAGGACTAATTCCTTTTATGTCAGCTATGATCCATTCTAATGTATTTTTATGCATTTTCAGAGTTTGTAATAACTTATCTTCTTAATGTGCATTAAGTTTGGAAGAGATTATTACTGAAAAGTTTCATTTTTCTCCAAAAAATGAGTATTTAAGATTGAATGGCAATCGCTTAAAATCAGGTTTGGGTGCTTGAACATTTGAATGTATAAACTTAATTGATTATGGTAGCAATTCCTCAATTTGTGGTTTTCAATTACTTGCCTTTAATTCTTCCTGAAAATAAATCATTTGCAAATCATTAGATTCATCAATCTTAATTTCACTAGAAGTGGTTTGGAATTGATCATGAATTATTTTTTCAGTAAAATTTACTTCTTGTAAATCATTATCATCTCTAGGTTGCTTGTAAATGTTAAAAATATTCATCTCTAATATCATGTTTCTAAATGATAGCATCATCAATCCATTCATACAATTAATCAATGCATTAGAAGTTGCAAGAAAATGACATCCTAAAGTAACAAAAAATGAATTAGATGCTTCAACAGGTTGTGTGTCCAAGACAATGAAATCCACAAGATAAATGAATTTATTGACTCGTACTAACACTTCTTTAATTATTCCTCTAGATATTTTTATAAATCTATCAGCAAATCAAGAAGTTACAAAGTTAGTTTTAACTTATTACGATTGAGACTTTGAAAAACTAAATATGGAAGTAAATTCACATTAGCTCCAAGATCAAGTAAGGCGCTTTTAATTTTATATCCTCTAATAAAGCAAGAAATTGTAGGACAACCAAGGTCTTCATATTTCAAAGTATTATTATTCTGAAGAATGACACTTACTTATTCGGCTAAAAAGGCTTTCTTTTTCACATTCAGTTTACTCTTCACAGTGTATAGATCTTTCAAAAATTTAGCATAGAAAGAAACTTGTTTAATAGTATCCAACAAAGGTATATTGATCCTTACATGTTTGAAAGTTTCAAAGATTTCAGAGTTCTCATTGACTTTTCTTTGTTTGGTCATGGCATGAGAAAATAGAAGTGCTGGTGGGGAATCAATATTTTCTTTGTAATTTTCAGATTTAATCCTTTCCTTAGCCTTAGAGATTTGCTCATCATTTTTCTCACAAGGTTCAAGAGTGGGTTTTTCAATAACCTTACCACTGCGAAGAGTAGTGACTGATTTAACTTGATCCATGTGTTGGCATTTAGAACTACTTGCATTTTACATTGTATTGCCCCTTGGAATTTTATTGTGGTTGAGATGAAAACTTATCTTTCTCTTGAAAACTGAGAGCAAATGTCAATTTTGGAAGAGTATCTTTAAAATGTGTCATGTTTTGAGCAAGTTGAGTATTGATTATCTCTTGTTTTTCTATGAATGCATGCAATGTTTCCTCAAGATTTCTTCTAGGAGGTGGAGCATATCCATGAGAATTTTTGAAATTATAGTGTGCTTGAAAAGGTGGTTATGAAGTTTGTACATTCTTATTATCACTCTTGTCGCACCCTAGCGAGCGAAACGTGGCGTCGCGGCGACCATCGATTGATTTCGGGGTCTCTTAGTTTTATTTTTGTGTAAAAGGGAGTCACCACCTAGTATTATGGTTATTAGGAAACCTAACTGGTCTTTTAGAGATTCTAAGGAAAGGGACTGATTGTGTAAAGGGAAGGTGTTAGCACCCCTAATACGCCCTACCTAAGGTAAGCTGCTTGGTGTTTGTCTTATAATTGCTATGTTATTGGTGTTTTCTAATCCCATCAGTTTTTCTCGGTTCGATTGTAACTAAATTTCTTAATAAAGAAATTCAAGGAGATTCAATGCGCTTTACAAGCTCATTTTTCCCTTGGTATTTCAAAAGTTTACAACTCGTAAATCGTGAGGAAGGACAAAAATTTAGAAATCTAAGGTGCTTTAAACTCCTATTTTTGCCTTAGTATTTTGTACTCTCACAGCTCGTAAATCGTGGAGAAACAAAATTGAAATGTCCTCGATTATAATCAAGGCTTCTTTTAAGGATGTGTCCAGATTTATTATTCCTAGAAAATTATTTTGGACATTTACCGCTTCGGGTTTCTTTATCCAAATATTAACAGTGAATAATAATAAATTATTCCCGATAATATTTTGAATATTCATCCTTTAAGGATTTCTTTATCCAAACATTAGCAGTGAATAATAGATGAATTCCCTCCAAAATAAGATTTTTTATATTTTTTTGGAATATTAGCTAATACCCTTTGGAGTTTTACAAACATGTTGTAAAATCTAAAAATGCAAGAAAATATTTTTTTGTGTTTAAGAAAATCCATGCAAAAACACATTTTTAAAACTTCCAATATTTATATTTTTGTATATAAAAAATTCAAAAACAATATTAGGGTATTGACCGTATGCAGCACAAGAAAAAAAATACATTTATTTTTTTTTATCGAAACATAAACATCACAGTTAATCACAATTAATGACCACAAACCGTGCGCGCATATATATATATATATATTCTCAAAATTCTGCAAAAATGAATAAAATATAACACAATAAAGATAGTCCATAAAAAAACTAATTTTTTCCTCAAATAAAATTTGGTTCATTTTTAAACCCAAAAAAAAAATATTAACTCTGTTACTGTTCAAGTGAATTATAATTCACTTGAACAGTAACACAAATGTTGTCTTTTAGAATCTACCCAAAACCTTACTGCAATTGCAGAAGGTTTCCCAGCAAATTTCAATTTCCTTCCCTGGCCTAAACCTATCAAAGATAAACCCTCCTAGATTATGAAGCAGAGAAGGAAAACTTCTGAACTAAAGAGGGGTTGATGATAGCCCCTTCTCCTGATTCCTGGAAAACATTTAAACTAAAGAGGGGGTTAATAACAGACCCCCTCTCCCGGTTCCTTGTACAGTAGAAAAAAATGAAACAAAGAAACCGCAACTCTAACACAAAAAAAAAACATCTAAATTCACAGCCACAGGAAGAAACAGAAGCTGGCATTCATTGTATGGCAATAAAGGAAATAGAAAACAAAAGTGAAAATCTAGAAGATAAAATAGGTTTTTTTAAAACACCAAAAACAAATACCTGCAGGTCTCGCTGAAATGGTTTACTGCACAAACAAAATAAAAACCAAGTGCACATTGCTGTCAAGGTTTAGAGCAAAACCCCCTCTCTGTCTTGTCTTTTTTTTTCTTTTCTCTTAAGGTGACACCTCTTTGTTTTTTTTTATTTTCTGCTTTCTTTCTTTCGTTCTTTTCTGCTCCCTTTCTTGCTTTCGTTCCTCTCCCTTCTGTCCTCTTTTTTTCTTCTATTCTCCTCCCTTTTTTTTCTTTTTTCATCTCATTTCTGCTCTCTCTTTCTTCTCTGGCCCTAGGTCATTAGAGGGGCTTATATATAGTCTAAACTATATTTATTTAGGAAGGATTCGATGCATTAATCCTAGAAGCAAATCCCTACTTATTTGCAGTAAAAAAAATGCAAAAGGAAACTGCAAATTCTGATTTTATGGTGGTGCTTTATGTCTGATTTCTTTCCAGTTTTGGAGGATGGTGTGGTTCTTTTATTTCCTTCCATAGAGCCAGCTGCTACCTTTGCAATGAGGCAACAAAAACGTGGTCTTCAGCTCTAACAATCAGACATGACGAGAAAGGAAAACAGCAAAGAAAAAGGGAAAGAAATTAGATGGAGGGTGCAGCTACAAAGTCTTATCTTCCTTATTCGGTGTGGTAAAAATCCTCCTATTTATGATGATTCAGCCCCCCTCTCCAGCTTTCCATATCCTTCTTTAATTAAATCCCTCATTTTAACACTTTTCAATTCAGTCCTTGGTTCAGAAAATATCCTTCGAATTAGTCCCACAAACTTGGGCTATATCCTTCTCGCGGCAGAATTCTCTGCCTTCACGTTGGATATTCAAACAGGAATATCTTGAGCTTCTAATATCAAAATCAAGTGATTCAAAAGTCCAAAATCATCTACACATCTAGAACTACAACTTTGATGGGGAGTCGAAGTGAGAAAAAATCATTTTATAAAACAAAAACTGATAGTAATCTAGTTGGTCAAAAGGGATTTCCTGATTTGATTCAAAAACTGACAAATGTCGAGCATCCCGATATGACTGGGAGTGCCCTGAGAATGAACCAGAAAAAATTGTGATGGCAGTAGAATGTTTTTGATGCAAAACTTGGGTTTGAATCCTGCTTAGGGCAGAATTCTCTATTTTCATGTTAGATATTTAAATGTGCAGAGCTTGAGCTTCTGATATCGAAATCCATTAATTCAAAAGCCCAAATTCTTCTATGCATTTAGGACTATGGCTTTCAAGAGGATTCAAGGCGAGATATAATTATTTTACATGACAGAATCAAGCCACAATCTAGTTGGTCAAAAAGGGTCTCTCGATCTAAATTCAGGAAACTGACAATGCCAAGCATCCTCGACTGAGAGCCTGCCATAAGCATAATGAGCCCCAAGACCCAATAAAGGTTTAGTTCCATTCTTCAACATGTCATGAGTGATAGAATATAATTGGGATGGTCAGATATTGCACAAACCCAAGTCAGAATCAGGGTCTAAGTTGGAACAAAAAAATTACAGCAATAGTAGAACTAGGTTTTCTAGTGCCACTTTCAAGGGATTTATTTCAACTTTACAGCCCATGTAAAAGAGGAATGAATTTAGCATTATAAAGAATCCTAATTAGCCTAAGAATCCTGACAATTTTGGTAGCAGTGAGGAAGGATAAAGAGAGTAGGAGATGACTGAAACAGGGTTCGAAAAAAAATCTTTGTTTCTCCTCCACTTTTGTCAATTTTCTAGCAAATATGAGCTACACTCCTACACTTGGTTTGAAATGGGTATACACCATCTCTAGCATGTGAGGTCCAAAATTGAGTAACAACAACTCTTCCAACTAAAATTTGGATGATTTCTCCAACTAGGGTTATATGTTTATGAGTATGGGTTGTGGTTGGCCTTTTGAAAAATGTTTAAAGCATAAGCTTGTTCATAGAGACATTCCTTAAAAGAAGGCAAGGTTGGACAGTTATTGTTTGAGTGTTTATTTATTTCACATATATGACACACAATGTTTTCAATGGATTTTAATTAACCACTCTTTCTAATTCTAGTGCCTCAACTTTTCTAGCTAAAGATACAAACTTGGCTTGGAGGTCATGATTTTCTCTAAGATTGCATATATCCCCACTAGATATATGAGGTTGGGTTTTTCTCAGTGCCTATTAAGTACCTACGGTGTCCTAATTTTGAGCATTTTTAGCTAACAAGTTTAAGTACAAAATTGCTTCATCAGAGTCTTTATCTTCAAAAATCCCATTGCATATCAATTCAACTATTTGCCTATTTCTAGGTGTTAATCCTTCATAAAAATGTGAAACCAATCTCCATGTTTCAAAACCATGATGAGGGCAAGTATTAAGCAAGTCTCAATACTTATCCCAAAAAGTGGTGATTTGTCTTTTGAAAGAGTTTGTTTTCTGTGATGAGAAAAAATTCTTTAAAAACTGTTGTTACATTTCATCCCAAATACGAATGGATCCTAATATTAATTTTTATAGCCATGTTTTAGCTTTATCTTTTAATGAAAAAAAAAGTTTTAATCTAATGGTATTCATACTACAATTTGAGTCATTATAGGTGTTACAGACCTCCTTAAATTCCCTTAAATGCAAGTATGAATTTTTTAAATCTAAGCCATGAAAAAAAGGTAAAAGTTGAATAATGTTTGGTTTAAAATTAAAATGAGATGCATCAAAAGAAAAAAAACTATGCATTAGGAGGAATAATCCCTCTAAATATTCTAACATGATTATTCTCATTATGAAATGATTGATTATCTTATTCGGCTATAGTTTCTAAAAATGATGAGGATACCTTACAAAGTTTACCACTTAATGTATATGATCACACTCTCATGCACGTGTAGGAATAGAATAAAAGGAAAAAGAAACAAACTTATATACAAGAAAAGTGAAAAGAGAAAATATAATAAAAACTATAATTTGTACAGTAACTTATCTTCCCAGCAATGACGCTAAAAACTTGACATGACCAAAAGATTAATGTCTTCTCTCCAGTGCAGAAGTGTCAAAGTAATAAATAACCTAGGAAGACTAGGGTCGAATCACAAGGAGGTTAATTGTATAAATTATAGATAACAATAATACAACAACAACAATAATAATAAAAATAATAATAATAGTGATACTACTACTACTACTAGTAAAGAAGAAGAAAAAGAAGAAGAAGAAGTTGATGAGAACTTTGAGATGAAAGATAAATGTAAAGGTTAAACAATGATAACAACAAATGTTAAGGTTAGAGGATCCACTAATAGTATGTCAAACAAGTATAATATAAACTCTTATTATTCAATTGGAAGCCACATACAAAGAAGGTTCCAATCAGATTATAAATTGTTAAAATGATTATATTAGTTATCTTATTTGATTAATGCTAATACTTGTAAATATTGTCCGGTATTCATTATTATAACTGATGTTAACAACATATCAAGTTCCTTTCATAGCTTAGGTGTCGGTTATACTATACAGTATGGGCTATGAGAGTGCCAAGTATTTGTTGCACCAATTGTTATACAACATAAATCTAGATTAGTCATTTAATAAGCAAAGTATTAAAGAGTGAACAAGATAACAAATATAAAACGTGTTAGTATCAAGCATTAAAGTCCATCTTAAGTTTACACTAGATTTATTCTTACACCATTAGTGTAACCTTTTCACATTGACATAATAAACTTAACTAAACATAATGAAAGAAAGAAAAATAAAAAAAAGAACATAAATAAGATAAAAGTTAACTAGTAAAGGAAAGGAATTGAAAGGCATAAACTTAATATTAATGAAAGCAAAACTTAAGCATTACAAAAATACAAAGAGAAAAAGCAAGAGGATGATCTTGATTTAGAAACCAAGATGCCTAAATACATGACAAATTCCTTCTTTTATAGGGAAAAAATGAGAACTATTGATTTGATGACTAATTGATGAGTGGGTGGCTAACTCTTGATTTGGTAACAATCATTATCTTCACGTGTCTACCCAAAACATCATTGATAAAGTCAGAATAGGAATCACTTAAAATGAAAGTTGTAGAAAATTGTCTCAATTTTTCAGAAAAAAAAATGGAGGTCATTTAGACTTCTAGAACTTCAGATATGGGCCAAACACTGAATAGTGTGCGAGTTGTAGGACAAATTCAAACTTCTTTATTGTTGTTACAATTTGAACTTGAAAAGTACCTTTTTAAATCTTGGGCTCCATATGAAAGTTATAGGCCTATATTTTACCTTTCTATCCATAAAAAGTAAATTTAAATCTGAGATCTATATCTCCAGATGTGATCTAATTAAATATTTACCATAAATTAAAGGTATCTTATATTATTAGATATGTTATTATAAAACATGCTAATGTTAAGGAGTTATTGATACTTCAAGTGCAAAATGATGATATAAAACCTTAATAAAAATGTACTTTTAAGTACTAATCACACCCCCAACTAGCTTATTACTAGTGCCTAGTAATCAAAGTGTTAAAATTGAAAAATAATTTATAAATTCCATAAAGCAAAGTATTCATTATTCAACTTTCATTAATCTTCTCGGAGGGTCTAAATTGCTGTCCAAAGTTAGCATCATATTTGTGTATGAATTTATACTAAAATTATGTTGTGTTCTTCTTTGTAGATTCTAGTTTTTTAGTTTGTAAAACTTATTGTTATAGTTTGATTCAAGTCATTTCATGTTTATTAAAGTGTTCTTAAACATAATTATAGTTGGCTAATCTCTTTTTTGGATCCAAATCAAGGATGTTGGTGATTGAGGTGAGTTCTTTGAGATATAAGTGAATCTTATTGTTTATCTTCTCATTTTCTTCATGAATGTTTTATTATTACAAGGAAATTTTAGAAATCATTTAAGTAATGTTATAATATTAAATTTTTATGCACAAACTTTAGTTTTGATATAGAGATTACTTAATTTAATGTTTTACTTAATATAAAAGCACTTGTTTATTCTTAAGCAATAATCAATCTTCATCTTTTTAAACTTTATTGTAATATCTTCCGATCTAATATCACTAACATTGATATTAGGTTGAGTTATCTTATATATTTTGAAGGAATCACTAATACATCACCATTAAAATTGATTTGTACCAAGACTTACTTTTTCTTATCATTTAAAATTTATTTACATCTTTGAAAATAAATCTATCAATTATTTTCAACCAAGTTATTATTAATTTAATTTCTCTTGAGTTTTTTTTGTTACCTACCTTAATTTTCAGATCTAGCTCTCTATGGATATGATCTCAAACTTATCAAGTTAATAGCTATATTGCACACTTATACACTTGCGAGTTAAAACAAGCCGATCATAAAAAGCGATCAAGCAGTAATCAACAATCATAATGTGGTCATCCATCTCGTATGCTATTAGGTGAGGCCAATCATTAATCATAAACTAGTCATTCATCTCAGATGCCATTAATCGAATCTAATAATCAATATCATTAGGTGAAGCTAAACAACAATCACAACCCAATGATTCATCTCATATGCCATTGGTTTAAAGCTAATTAGAAAGCACAACTTAGTTATCCATCTCAAAAGCCATTACTCGAAGTTAATCACAAATAACAACCCGATCAACCATCTCAAATGCCATTAATTAAAGCTAATCAACAATCACAACCAGGTCATCCATCTTAGATGCCATTAGGCGAGGCTAATGATCAATCACAACCTGGTCATCCATCTTAAACGCTATTAGCAGAAGCTAATCAGCGAGCACAACCTGGTTATCCATTTCAAAAGCCATTACCCGAAGCTAACCACCAATCATAACCTAGTCAACAATCCTAGATTCCATTAGCCTAAGCTAACCATCAAGCATAGCCCAATCATTTATCTTGGAGGTCATTACCCGAACCTAATCAACAATCATAACTCGGTCATCCATCCCAGATGTCATTACCTAAAGCAAATCAACAATCACAACCTAGTGATACATCTCATATGCCATTAGCCGAAACTAATTAATAATTATAACCTACTCATCCATCACAAATGTCATTAGCCAAAACTAATCATCAAGTACAACTTCATCATCAATATCAAAAGTCATTACCTAAAGATAATTAATAATCACAACCCTGTCATCCATCCTTATTGCAATTGACCAAAGCTAATAAAAAATCACAACTCATTCATCCATCCCAAATGGCATTATCCGAAGCTAATCAATAATCACTACCTGGCTATCCTTCTCGGATGCCATTATCTAAAGTTAATAAGTAATCACAACCTAGTCAACCATCTTGGATGCTATTAGTCAAAACTAATCAAATAATAACAACCCGTTCATACATCTTGGATACCATTAGCCAAAGATAACCATAAAGCACAACTTGGTCATTTATCTTAGATACCATTAACAGAAGCTAATCAATAATCATAACCCAGTGATCCATCTCGAATGCCATTACTCAAAGCTAATCACCAATCAAAACTTGGTCAACCATCTTGGATGTCATTAGGTGAAGTTAATCATCAATTATCACTCGATTATCCCTCTCAGATGCCATTAGTCAAAGCTAATAATAAATATCATTAGGCAAAGCTAAACAACAATCACAACCTGGTGATCCATCTTGGATACCATTAGACAAAGTTAATCAATAATCATAATCTGATCATCCATCTCAGATGCCATAAGCCAAAGCTAATCAACAATCATAACCCATTATCAATCTTGAATGTCATTAGGCAAAGCTAAACAGCAATCAAAACGCAGTAATTCATCTCGTATTCCATTAGTTAAAGCTAGTTAGCAATCAAAACCTAATGATCCATCTTGGATAACATTACCCAAAGCTAATCACCAATCACAACCCGATCATCCATCTTAGATGCTATTAGTTGAAGCTAATAAACAATCACAACCCAATCACATATCTCGGATACCATTAGAAAAGGCTAGTCATCAAGCACAACTCGATCATTTATCTTAGATACCATTAATCGAAGCTAATAAACAATCACAACCTGGTGATCCATCTTGGATGCTCTTTGATGAAGGTAATCAACAATCACAACCTGATTATTCATCTCAGATGCTGTTAGCCAAAGCTAATCAACAATCACAACCCAATCCTCGATCTTGGATGCCATTATACAGAGGTAATCATCAATTACAACTTGGTCATCCATCTCGGATGACATTAACCAAAGCTAATCAGCAAGCACAACTCGGTTATCCATCTTTGGAGCCATTACAAGAAGCTAATCACCAATCATAACCCAGTCAACCATCCTGGATATCATTAGCCAAAGGTAATCAATAATCACAACTCGGACTACAACGACCTGGCTTTTCAAGCCCAAAATAATGGTATTTTTTTATATATTTAACACACATCATGTTAATAATCAACAAACCTGTTCCCTCATATATCAAGATACAATCTATACATTAATAACAATCAACATTTCAATTAAAAGTTAGTCTTATATAAACACATAATATTATGTTTTCATGATAAGTTCACATTAAAAAAAAATACATAGACATAAGTTTGCATTCCTATCCTACTAATAGTCATCATAAATTTAAACAGAAAGATCTAATAAAATTTATACATTTAATACAGTAATTCATACAAAATACATCATGATTTAGAATGCAACTATATGATTCCTTGCAAAAGGAGGTCCCTATGTATTGGGTTTGCTATGCACCTCATTGGTGTGACACCCCTGTTGCAATACAAAATATTTAAGAAAATGCAATTACTTAATAATAATAATGATAATTAAATAATCTGACAATTTAAAAAAACATTAACATTATCCCAATTTTGAAGCATGAGATTTATAGTTTCTTCATATGCTTGGTATAATCAACTTATAGTACATATATATGTGCCATTTTGTTTTGCCATCAACCATAGGTAGTTGTGATTGTAGCTCACATTTTTCCTTAGTTTTACATCCAAGAATAGCTTAAACGACCTTTATGGGTCGGGAATTGGCTTCCCATCCAGTTTTTTAAAAACTAGCAAACAGGGTTTTTTCTAGTCAGATTTCCAAGACTAAGTTGATCATGTTCTTTATGAAAATGGAGCCATAAATCATGAATTGCACAATGCACATCTCTACTAGGATGCATCTCAAGAGTTAATAGAAGAATATCTAAAGACTCCTTACTTAGGCCATCCTTAATGAATTGTATTTTATCTTCATGGTTAATAAATATCATTCCTAAAGAATGACATTGTGCATTATAAGTCTATCTAGCACATCGATGACAGACTTTCAGTCATTTTGCATGATATTTCTTAGCAAAAGTGCTTTTACCTATTCCAGGTACGTGTGAAATGAAGGAATTAAAGGACTCACCTATTAATCAAACTTTTGCTTCAATCAACTAGTGAATATCTTCAGGAATTCCATGATTCATTAACAACCTCAATCTTACCCATTTAACATGGTAAATTTTTGTAATTGCATTTTGAGGCAAAACGAGAAAATACTTTTTTAATTTTTCAAGATTAGTGTTCATTATCAAATGAGAATTGGAAGAGAAATTCAAAGAATTGCACAAATATATACATAGATATCGGTTATTATGGGAAACTAAAAGAACTGACTTAATTCATAGAGTACCTTTGTTCGCCATTTGACTAGGGTGAGAGAAACTAGCAAAAATCACTAAAAAAACACAAAAATGATGTGAGAAAAAAAAATCAATCTTTATATATAGGATCATCCAATTCAATAGAGTCATTTTCAACTAAAAAATTATCAAAGTAAACTTTCAAATGATATCCATTTACCTTGAAAACATTGTTGACACGACAAAGAGATTGATGTCTTCTTCCAAGTGCAGGAGTGTCGAAGTAATAAATAACCCGGCAAGACCGGGGTCGAACCACAGGGAGGTTATTGTACAAATTATAAATAACAACAATACCACAACAACAATAATAACAATAACAACAACAACAATAATAATAATAGTACTAGTAGTGGTAGTAGTAGTAGTAATAATAACAACAATAATAAAGAAAAAGAAGAGNAAAGGACCACTCTATCTTGATCTTAGTTTTCTAGGAAATAAATATAGTTGAGAATTATAAAGTAAGACTTTTTGACCAATATTGAATGTTTTTCTCATAATATTTTTTATCATGAAACTCTTTGATTCTTGCTTTATGAATTTTTGAATTTTCATATGCATCATTTCTTATTTCATTAAGCTTATTTATTTGTAATTTTTTTAGTTGACTAGCATCATCAAGATTTAAATTGAAAGCTTTAATAGCCCAATAAGCTTTATGTTCAAGTTCCACAGGCAAGTGACAAAGTTTTCCATAAACTAGTCTATAAGGTGAAATACCTAATGATGTTTTATAAGCAGTTCGATAAGCCCAAAGTGCATCATTAAGTCTTAAAGACCAACCTTTCCAATTAGGATTCACTGTTTTCTCTAAAATGTGTTTGATCTCCCTATTAGCAAACTCTACTTATCCACTTGTGTAAGGGTGATAAGGGGTGACAACTTTGTGTGTGATTCCATATTTCTTCATTAAAAACTCAAATGGCTTGTTACAGAAATGTGTTCTTCCACCATCACTTATAATTACCAAGTTAGTTGAATTTAGGGTATTAGGTGTTAAAACACCCTTTTAAGCCTAATTGCTTAAGTTAGGGAGGCTATGAATCCAAACTTATCTATATTTTTATTATCATAATTTTTTTACTCTTTTTTTTTGTTTTTTTCCAAATTATATATCATTCATTTTTCTTAGTTGTTACCTTTAACAAAAAAACATATATAATGTAATAACCCAATGTGCTATTCACAATCATATATTAAAGAGTGTGTGTGAAATATGGAATGAAGAAATATAGTACATATTTCTGCAATAAGCCATTTAAGTCTTTAATGAAGAAATATGGAATAAGACATAAAGTTGCCACTCTTATCACCCTCAAACAAGTGGACAAGTGGAGCTTGCTAATAGGGAGATCAAACACATTTTGGAGAAAATAGTGAACCCTAATAGGAAAGATTGGTCTTTAAAACTTAATAATGCACTTTGGGCTTATCAAACTCTTATAAAACATCATTAGGTATGTCACCTTATAGACTAGTAACACGATGAAAAGATTGATGTCTTCTTCTAAGTGCAAGAATGTCGAAGTAATAAATAACCCAGCAAGACTGGGGTTGAACCACAGGGAGGATAATTGTACAAATTATAAACAACAATAATAGTAATAATAACAACAACAACAATAGTAGTAGTAGTAGTAAAGAAAAAAAGAAGGAGAAGAAGAAGAAGATGATGAGAACTTTGAGATGAAATATTAATGTAAAGATTAAACAATGATAATAACAAATGTCAAGGTTAGAGGATCCACTAATGGTATGTCAAACAAGTATAGCATGAACTCTTATTATTCAATTGGAAACCACACACAAAGGAGGTTTCAATCATATTATAAATTGTTAACATAATTACATTAGTTATCTTATTCAATTAATGCTAATACTTGTAAATTTCATCAAGTATTCATGATTATAACTTATATTAACAACAAATCAAGTTCCTTTCGTAGCACAGGTGTCGGTTATACCATATAGTATGAACTATGAAAGCGCCAAGCATTTTTTGTACCAATTGTTATACAACATAAATCAAGATTAGTCATTTAACAAGCAAAGTATTAAAGAGTGAACAAAATAACAAATATAAAACATGTTAGTATCAAACATTAAACTCCATATTAAGTTTATCCTATACTTATTCTTACAGCATTAGTGTAACCTTTTCACCTTAACATAATAAACTTAGCTAGACATAATGAAAGAAACAAAAATAGATAAATAAAAGAAGAACATAAATAAGATAAAAGTTAACTAAGTAAAGAAAAGGAAATGAAAGGCATAAACTTGATATTAATGAAAGTAAAGCATAAACATTACAAAAAATACAAAGAGAGAAAGCAAGAGCATGATCTTGATCTGGACACCAAGATGCCTAAATGCATGGCAAATGCCTCCTTTTATAGGTTAAAATTGGAAACTATTGATGTGATGACTAATTGATGAGTAGGTGGTCAACTCTTGACTTGGTGACAATCCTTATCTTCTCTTGTCTAGAAAAACATCATTGATAATATCAAAATTAGAACCACTTGAAAACATGAAAGTTGTAGGAAATTATCACATATTTTTATGTAAAAACTTCAGATCATTTCGACTTCTAGAACTCTAGATATGGCCAAAATACTGAACAGTGCTCGGGCTGGATGATAGATTCGGACTTCTTTGTTGTTGCTCCAATTTGAACCTGAAAATGGCCTTTTTATATCTTGGGCTCTATATAAAAGTTGTAGGCCTATGTCTTGCCTTTCTATCAATATAAAGTAGACTTAAATCCAAGATCTACTGCTCTAGATATGATCCAATTACTAAACAGTATTCCAGTTTGGACTGCACCGACATCTCTTTTCTAAGTTTGGCCATTTCTTTGTCCTTTCAATTTCAGTTCTTAAATTCATCAATTAATCCTTTCATTTATGTGATAGGCCTACATTTAAAATAAACATTTACCATAAATTACAGGTATCTTATATTATTAGATATATTATTATAAAACATGTTTTAGTTAAGAAGTTACTGACACTTCAAGTGCAAAATGATGATATAAAACCTTGATAAAAATACACTTTTAAGTATCAATCAACTAGTCTATGGAAAACCTTGTCACTTGCTTGTGGAACTTGAACATAAAGCTTATTGGGCTATTAAAGCTTTCGATTCAAATTTTGATGATGCTAGTCAAATGCAAAAATTATAAATAAATGAGTTTGAGGAAATAAAAAATGATTCATATGAAAATTCAAAAATTCATAAAGCAAAAATCAAAGAGTTTTATGACAAGAATATTCTGAGAAAAACATTCAATGTTGGTCAAGAAGTCTTGCTTTATAATTCTCGACTGCATTTATTTCCTGAAAAACTAAGATCAAGATGGAGCGATCCTTTTGTTGTGAAACATGTGTATCCATATGGGGCCTGTGATATCAAGAATCTAAAGAATGACAATGTTTTCAAGGTAAATGGACACCATTTAAAAGTTTACTTTGATAATTTTTCAATTGAAAATGACTTTATTGAATTGGTGATCATGTATATAAAGATTGATTTTTTTTTTCTCACATTGTTTTTGTGTTTCTTTTTAAGTGATTTTTGCTAGTTTCTCTCATCTCGGTCAAATGGCGGACAACGGTACTCTGTGACTTAAATCAGTTCTTTCAGTTTTCCATAATAACTGATATTTGTGTATAAATTTATGCAATTCTTTGAATCTCTCTTCCAATTCTCATTTGAAAATGGACACTAATCTTGATTGAAAAATTAAAAAAGTATTTTCTCACTCTGCCTCAGAATGCGATTACAAAAATTTACCATGCTAGATGTGCAAAATTAAGGTTGTTAATGAATCATGGAATTCCTAAAGATATTCGTTGGTTGATTGAAGCAAAGGTCTGATTATCAGGTGAGTCCTCTAAATCTTTCATCTCATATATGCCTAGAACAGGTAAAAGCACTTTTGTAAAGAAATGTCATGCAAAATGACTGAAAGTCTATCATCGATATGCTAAATGGACTTGTAATGCACAATGTCATTCTTTAGGAATGGTATCTATAAACCATAAAAATAAAATATAATTCATTAAGTATGGCTTGAGTAAGGAGTCTTTAGATAATCTTCTATTAACTCTTGAGACGCATGCTAGTAGAGATGTGCATCACGCAATTCATGATTTATGAACTCATTTTTATAAAGAACATGATCGACTTAGTCTTGGGAATCTAACTAAAAAAAGGCCATGTTTGTCATTTTTTAAGAAAACTAGATGGGAAACCTATCCCCGACCTATAAAAGGTGTTTAAGTCATTCTTAGATGTAAAACCAAGGGAAATGTGAGCCACAATCATAACTACTTGTACACATACATTGTTTTTTTAAATAAAAAAAAAAGAGAGAGAGTGTGTGTGAAACTCCAACTGGCCTACATATAGGTGGTATGATTGCCTTTTTAATTTCTTATCTATAAAATCATCTCTTCCTTCCTTTCATTTCTACTCAACCCATACATTCAACAAATATAAAGTATGTAGAAATGGCAAGTTCCTCAGGTCATCACCTAAGAAATATTTGTGTTTTTGGTGGATCTAGTTTTGGAAAAGAAAAGGAGTTTTTAGAATCAACAAATCATCTTGGTCAGGTGCTAGCTGAGAGAAAGATTTATTTAGTATATAGAGGAGGTAGTCTTGGGTTAATAGGAGGTGTGTCAATAGCTACATTTTTAGAAGGTAGTCAAGTTTTGAGGGTTGTCCTTGAAGCTTCAGCATAAGGAGAGATCATTGGAAAAACAATTGGAGAGGAACTACAGGTTTCTGCAATGTTTGCTCAAATAAATACAATGTTTAACCATGATGATGCCTTCATTGCCTTACCAAGTGGTCTAGGCACATTGCAAGAGATATTTCATATTTTTTCTTTGACCCAACTACACATTCACCATAAACTCATAGGTCTGTTAAATGTAAATGGTTATTATGATAAGTTGTCTTTTCTTGATCATGTTGTGGAACATGAATTTCTAACATCTTCTACATGACAAATCATAATCTCTACTGCTACTGCTGAACAATTAAGTGACCAACTATAATATTTCATTCCTGCAATTGATCCCTCCATGAGTCGTATAAATTGGTCACCTAAGGAAAACTATAAAAAGCTTAGATTGGATTTGAGTCTTCATTTGTGAATTTTTGTGTCCTTTTGTTTTATTATTATGTTTCAGGTTTATCAATGTTTGTTATTTCAGGTTATGTCTTTTGTACTCTATCTTTCTACTTTAAGACATTGAGGACAATATCTCGTTTTGGTTGAGGGAAGAGAGTAGTAGTTGATAAAAAAAAATATTTTTTATTTTATAAAGCATGTGCAAAATTGTTGTTACTAGGATGGTAGAGTAAAGAAGCTCTTTTATTAAAGTGACTCTTGAGAGACATCTTAATAAACATTCTTAACAAAGTTTATTATAATATTTCTTGAAATATTCAGGTTTACAAACTCTCGCATTATTACACTTAATTCTGCTTATATACTCATTTAACATATATTCTTAAACCTTGATTTTCACACACACACACTTTAACATATGATTGTGGATTGCACATTGGATTATTATATTATTTATGTTTTTTTTGTTAAAGGTAAAAGTTAAACGAAAGGGATAGTATATAATTTAAAAAAAACAAAAAAAGAGCAAAAACAATTATGATAATAAAAATATAGATAAGTTTGGTTTCGTAACCTCCCTAACTTTAAACATTAGAACAAAAATTTTGTTTTCTTCCAAGCAAAGACCCATAACTATGCATTGATATATTGAGCATAAAATAAAGGTTTATTAATATCTTATTTAAGAGGTATTGAATAAATATATAAATTTAATTAGAGTTTGTTTATCTAGATAGATTAATGGAAGTTGAATGATGAATATCTTGTTTTGTGGTACAAATTGTTTTTCTATTTTAACGTTTTGATCATTAGGGACTAATAATAAGCTGGTTGGGGAGTATGATGAGTACTTAAAAGTATATTTTTTATCATGGTTTTATATCATCATTTTGCATTTAACGTATCAATAACTTCTTAAGTAAAACATGTTTTATAATAACATATCTAATTATATAAGATACCTTGAATTTGTATTAAATTTTTATTTTAAATATAGGCCCATCACATAAATAAAAGGATTGATTGATGAATTTAAGAACTGGAATTGAAAGGACAAAGAGATGGCCAAACATAGAAAAAAAATATCAATATAGTCCAAATCGAAATATTGTTTGATAATTACATCATATCTGGAGCTATAGATCTCAGATTTAGGTCTATTTTATATGGATAAAAATGTAAGACATAGGCCCACAACTTTATAAAGCTCAAGATGTAAAAACGTCATTTTCATGTCCAAATTGGAGCAATAACAAAGAAGTCTGAATCTGTCTTCTAACCCGAGCACTGTTCAGTGTTTGGCCCATATCTATAGTTCTACAAGTCCAAATGACCTCAATTTTTTACACAAGTAAGTTGAGATAATTTCCTACAACTTTTAAGTGGTTCCAATTTTGATGTTATCAATGATGTTTTGGGCAGACAAGAGACGATAAAGATTGTTACCAAGTTAAGAGTTGGTCACCCACTCATCAATTAGTCATCAAATAAATAGTTCCTAATTTTGGCCTATAAAAGGAGGCATTTGCCAACATTTAGGCATCTTGGTCTCCAAATCAAGATCATGCTTTTGCTTTCTTTCTTTGTATTTTTTTGTATTTTTAAGTTTTATTTTCATCAATATCTTGTTTATATCTTTCAATTCCTTTTCTTTACATAGTTAACTTTTATCTTATTTATGTTCTTATTTTATATATTTATTTTTCTTTCTTTCATTATGTTTATTTAATTTTATTATGTCAAAGTGAAAAGGTTACACTAATGGTGTAAGAATAAGTATAGTGTAAACTCAACATGAAACTTAATGTTTGATACTAACATGTTTTGTGTTTGTTATTTTGTTCACTCTTTAATACTTTGCTTGTTAAATGACTAATCTAAATTTATGTTATATAACACTTGGTATAATAAATACTTGGCACTCTCATAGCTCATATTGTATGGTATAACCGACACCTAAGCTATGAAAGGAACTTGATTTATTGTTAACATAAGTTATAATCATGAATGTTTGACAAGATTTACAAGCTAAGCATTAATCGAATAAGACAACTAATGTAATCATGTTGATAATTTATAATCTAATTGGAAATTATTTTATGAGTGGTTTCCAATTGAATAATAAAAATTTATATTATACTTTTTTGATATACTATTAGTGGAACCTCTAACCTTGACATTTGTTGTTATCATTGTTTAATCCTTACATTAATATTCGATCTCAAAGTTCTCTACTTCTTTTTCTTCTATTTCTTTTTCTTTATTATTATTATTATTATTGGTATTACTACTAATACTACTACGAGTATTGTTGTTGTTGTTGTTGTTGTTGTTGTTGTATTATTGTCATCTATAATTTATATAATTAAGCTCTTTGTTATTCGACCCCGATCTTGCCGGGTTATTTATTGCTTCGACACTCCTATACTTGGAAGAAGACATCAATCTTTTGGTCATGTCACCAACCTCTTAATAATTAGTAATTAAATCAATAATTTTTAATTTTAGTCTATAAAAGGAGGTATTTGCTATATATTTAGACATCATGGTTTTCATATCAAGATCATTTCTTACTTGTTTTCTTTCTTTATAGTTTTAATGTTCTAGTTTTATTTCATGTTATAGTTTTATTAATATCTTGTTTATGCCTTTCATTTCCTTTACTATACTTATATAATTATGTTCTCATCTTATTTATTTATATTTCTCTTCTTCATAATGTTTAACTAAGTTTAATATGTCAAGGTGAAAAGGTTTCACTAATGTGTTAGGATATTTATAATATAAATTCGATATGGACTTCAATGAAACTTTATTTACACCATTAGCTATCCCAATTTCTAGGATAGCTAATCAATGTCATCACAACTTTCAATTCGTACCAACCACATAGACATAGACTACCAAATTCAAATCATATACATAAATTGCCAAGTTCAAATTAGTTTTATACCTAGCAAATTTAAAATGGTAGAAAATAAAAAGTCATAGGTGTGGGGCACCTACCTGCTTATAAGAATAAAAAGTCATAGGTGTGGGGCACCTACCTGCTTATAAGAGCTTAATTAGGAGTCCTTGGCTACTATCTAGGTCTTGTAGCTCCCTCTGCATTAACAAGTATACCACGTCATTACTTATGAGTATTTATTCTTTTTAAATCAATAATCTATAAAATTCCTTTTTAATCATCTTATTCACTATTATCCCTATTTCTTTAAATTTACATCTCATGTTCCAATTAAATCTTTTTCTTTAAGTTCTTTAACAAAAAGCAAACCTACATCATAATCGGTGCAATTCTCTTATTCGAGCACTATTTATTTTTTTCATCCATGACTAACATTATATAGTTTAGTTTAAGGTGTGGCTTAAGCCACCGGAAAGTTAAGATACGGTCTATAAGTCCACTAAAGGGAAACGAACCCAGTTCTACTCCTAAAACCCTAAAAACTACTCATTACTGATAATGTGATTAATTGTCCAGTAGGGCCTGTTGAATTGTACTTAAAAGACCATTTTTAACTAGGTTTTTATCATTATTTTGCACTTAAAGTATCAATAACTCCTTAACTAAAGCATGTTTTGTAATAACATATCTAATAATATAAAATACCTTTGATTTGTGGCAAATCCTCATTTTGAACGCAGGCCTATCACATAAATGAAAGGATTGATTGATGAGTTTAAGAACTGAAACTGAAAGGACAAAGAGATGGCCAAACTTAGAAAAGAGATGTTGGTGTAGTGATTAATACTTAAAAGTGCTTTTTTATCAAGGTTTTATATCATCATTTTGCACTTGAAGTATCAATAACTCTTTAACTAAAGTATGTTTTATAATAACATCTTTAATAATATAAGATACCTTTAATTTATGGTAAGTATTGATTTTAAATGCAGGCCTATCACATAAATGAAAGGATTAATTGATGAGTTTAAGAATTGAAATTGAAGGGATAAAGATATGACCAAACTTAAAAAAAGGGATGTTGGTGCAGTCTAAACTGGAACATTGTTTGATAATTGGGCCATATCTAAAGTTGTAGATCTCAAATTTAGATCTACTTTATATGGATGGAAAGGAAGACATATGCTTACAACTTTCATGTGGAGCCCTAGATTTAATAAGGTCATTTTTCAAGTCCAAATTGTAGTAACAATGAAGAATTCTAAATCTATCCTGCAACCCGAACAATGTTCAATGTTTGGCCCATATTTGGAGTTCTAGAAATCCAAATAACTCTATTTTCTTTTTCCTGGAAAACTAGGATAATTTCTTACAACTTTCATGTTTTCAAGTGGTTCCAATTATGATGTCATCAATGATGTTTTGGGCAAATAATAGAAGATAAGGATTGTCACCAAGTCAAGAGTTGGCCACCTACACATCAACTAGTCATCAAATCAATAGTTCCCAATTTTGGTCTATAAAAGGAGGAATTTATCATACATTTAGGCATCATGGTTTCCATATCAAGATTATGCTCTTGCTTTCTCTCTTTGTATTTTTATAATGCTTTAGTTTTGCTTTTATTCATATCAAGTTTATACATTTTAATTCCTTTCCTTAACTTAGTTAATTTTTATCTTATTTATGTTCTTATTTTATTTATTTATTTATTTTTCTTTCATTCATTATGTTTAGTTAAATTTATTATATCAAGCTTAAAAGATTATATTAATGGTGTAAGAATAAGTATAGTGTAAACTCAACATGAAACTTAATGTTTGATACTAACATGTTTTGTATTTGTTATCTTGTTCACTCTTTAATACTTTGTTTGTTAAATGACTAATCTAGATTTACGTTGTATAACACTCGGTACAACAAATACTTGACACTTTCATAGCTCAACCATGTGGTATAACCTACACCTGAGTTATGAAAGGAACTTGATTTGTTGTTAACATAAGTTATAATCATGAATGTCTGACAAGATTTACAAGTATTAGCATTAATCGAATAAGATAACTAATATAATCATGTTAACAATTTATAATCTAATTAGAACCTCCTTTGTGTGTGATTTCCAATTGAATAATAAAAGTTTATACTATACTTGTTTGACATACGATTAGTAGATCCTCTAACCTTAACATTTGTTATTATTATTGTTTAATTCTTATGGTAATATTTCATCTCAAAGTTCTCATCAACTTCTTTATTACTATTACTATTATTATTATTACTATTATGATAACTATTACTATTACTACTACTAATACTACTACTTCTTCTTCTTCTTCTATTATTATTATTATTGTTCTTATTGTTACTATTGTTATTATTGCTACTGTTGTTGAATTATTGTTATCTATAATTAATACAATTAAACTCCTTGTGGTTCGACCTCTTACATAACCAAAAGAATGATGTCTTCTCCCAAGTGTAAGATGTCAAAGTAATAAATAACCCATCAAGACCGGGGTCGAACAAGAGGAAGGTTAATTGTATAAATTATAGATGACAATAATATAACAAAAACAACAACAACAACAATAATACTAGTAGTAGTAATAATAGTAGTAGTAGTAGTAGTAGTAGTAAAGAAGAAGAAGTTGATGAGAACTTGAAGATGAGAGATTAATATAAGGATTAAACAATGACAACAACAAATATTAAGGTTAGAGGATCTACTAATGGTAAGTCAAACAAGTATAGTATAAACTCTTATTATTTAATTAGAAACCACACACAAAGAAGTTTCCAATCAGATTATAAATTGTTAACATAATTATATTAGTTATCTTATTCAATTAATGCTAATACTTGTAAGTCTTGTTAGGGATTCATGATTATAACTTATGTTAACAATAAATCAAGTTCTTTTCATAGCTTAGGTGTTGGTTATACCATGTAATATAGGTTATGAAAGTGCCAAGCATTTGTTGTACCAAGTGCTATACAACATAAATCTAGATTAGTCAATTAACAAGCAAAGTATTAAAGAGTGAACAAGATAACAAATATAAAACATGTTAGTATCAAACATTAAAGTCGGTGTTGAGTTTATACTATACTTATTCTTACAACATTAGTGTAACCTTTTCAACTTGATATAATAAACTTAACTAAATATAATGAAAGAAAGAAAAATAAATAAACAAAATAAGAACATAAATAAGATAAAAGTTAACTAAGTAAGGGAAAGAAAATGAAAGGCATAAACAAGATATTAATGAAAATAAAACTTAAACATTACAAAGAGAGAAAGCAAGAGCATGATCTTGATCTGGAGACCAAGATGCCTTAATGCATGGCAAATCCTTCTTTTATAGGCCAAAATTGAAAACTATTGATTTGATGACTAATTGATGAGAGGGTGGCCAACTCTTGACTTGGTGACAATCATTTTTTTCTCTTGTCTGCCCAAAATATCATTGATAACATCAGAATTTGAACCACTTGAAAAATAAAAGTTGTAGAAATTATATCAGCTTTCTAAGAAAAAAATTATAGGTCATTTGGACTTCTATAACTCTAGATATAAGCTAAACACCGAATAGTATTTGAACTAAAGGACAGATTCAAACTTCTTCATTGTTATTATAATTTGGACTTAAAAATAGCCTTATTAAATCTTAGGCTCCAAATAAAAGTTGTTGGCCTATGTCTTACCTTTCCATCCATATAAAGTAGACTAAAATTCAAGATTTATAGCTCTAGATATGACCCAATTACCAAATAGTGTTCCGGTTTGGACTACACCGACATCTTTTTTATAAGTTTGGCCATCTCTTTGTCTTTTCAATTTCAATTCTTAAACTCATCATTCAATCTTTTCATTTATGTGATAGGCCTACATTTAAAATGAATATTTACTAAAAATTAAAGGTATCTTATATTATTAGATATGTTATTATAAAACATGTTTTAATTAAGGAGTTATTGATACTTCAAGTGCAAAATGATGATATAAAATCTTGATAAAAATGTAGTTTTAAGTACTAATCAACCCGATCTTGCCAGGTTATTTATTACTTCGATACTCTTGTACTTAAAAAAAGACATCAATCTTTTGGTCGTATCAAGTTTTTAGCGTCGTTACTAGGGAGGTAAGTTATTGTACAAATTATAACATTTATTTTATTTTCTCTTTGCACTTTTGTTGTATATAACTTTGTTTTTTTTTTTTGTTTTCTTTTTCCATCTATTCTATTCCTACACGTGCATGAGAATGTGGTCATGTATATTAAGTAGTAGACTTTGTAGGATATTCTCATCATTTTCAGAAAATATGGATGAAGAAGATAATCAATCACTTCATAATAAGAATAATGAGAATAACCGTGCTAGAACACTTAAAGACCACATGAATCCAACAAGAACAAGTGCACCAGCATGCATAGTTTTTCCTCCCGATGCATCTCATTTTAATTTTAGGCCAGACATTATTCAACTTTTACCTTCTTTTCATGGTTTAGAGTTGGAAAATCCATACTTGCATTTAAGAGAATTTGAGGAGGTCTACAACACATATAATAATTTAAATTGTAGCATGAACACCATCAGATTAAAGCTTTTTCCTTTTTCATTAAAAGATAAAGCTAAAACATGGCTGTAAAATTTAAAACTAGGATCCATTCGTGACTGGATCAAATGCAACAACAGTTTTTAATGAAGTTTTTTCCATCTCACAGAACAAACTCTTTCAAAAAATAAATCACCACTTTCACTCAAAAACTAGGAGAAACATTTTACCAATATTAGGATAAGTATTGAAACTTGCTTAACACTTGCCCTCATCATGGTTTTGAAACATGGAAATGAATTTCGCATTTTTATAAAGGGTTAACACCTAAAGTAGGCAAATGATTGAATTGATGTGCAATAGAACTTTTGAAGATAAAGACCCTGATAAAGCAATGGAGTACTTAGACTTGTTAACTGAAAATGCTCAAAATTAGGACACTGGGGTACTTATGAGGTACTGAGTAAAATTCAACCTTATACATCTAGTGGACATATATATAACCTTAGGAAAGATCATGACTTCCAAGCCAAGTTTGCATCTTTAGCTAAAAAAGTCAAGGCACTACAATTAAAAAAGAGTGGTCAGTCAAAATTTGTTCAAGACATTGTGTGTCAAGTCTGTGAAACAAATGAACATTCAACCAATGACTGTCCAACTTTGCCCTCTTTTAAGGAATGTCTCCATAAACAAGTCCATGCTTTAACCAGTTTTTAAAGGTCCAATCATAAACTATACTCGCAAATATATAATCCTGCTTAGAGAAATCGCCCAAATTTTAGTTAGAAAAGTGATAATAATAATCCACAAACTTCACAAAGCAAGAGACAATGAATACTCAACTTGCTTAAAGCATGATAGATTTTAAAGATACTTTTGTAAAATTAACATTTGCTCTCGGTTTCCAAAAGAAAGGTAAGTTTTCTTCTTAACCACAACAAAATCCTAAGAGACAATATAATATAAATGCAAGTAGTTTTGGAAGCCAACATATAGATCAAGTCAAATCAGTCACTACTCTTCACAATGGTAAGGTTATTGAAAAACCTACTCTTGAACCTTACGAGAAAAATGATGAGTCAATCTTTGAGGATAAGGAAGGGGTTGAATCTAAAAATTCAATAAAAAGACTGATTCCCCGTTAGCACTTCCATTTTCTCATGCCATAACCAAACAAAGAAAAGTCAATCACAACTCTAAAATCTTTGAAACTTTCCAAGAGGTAAGGATCAATATATCTTTGTTGGATGCTATTAAACAAGTTTCTTGTTATGCTAAATTTTTAAAAGATCTGTGCACTATGAAGAAAAAACTAAATGTGAAAAAAAAACCTTTGTAGCTGAACAAGTAAATGCCATTCTTCAAAGCAATAATACTTTGAACTATAAAGACCCTAGTTGTCCTACAATTTCTTGCTTTATTAGAGAACATAAAATTGAAAAAACCTTACTTGATCTTGGTGCTAGTGTGAATTTAGTTTCATATTCAGTTTTTCATAGTGTCAACCTAGGAGTGTTAAAACCAACTTCTATAACTCTTTTATTGGAGTACCCAAGATAAAAAAAAATTTTTTGAATGAAGTGAAGAAGTTTTATTGGGATGACCCCAACTTATTTAAATATTTTCCTAATCAAATATTTCAAAGATGTATTCTTGATAATAAGGTAAGTAGTATCATTAAACTTCGTTATTTTAAAGCTTATTGATTAGTACTCAAAAGTGCATTTTTATCATGGTTTTATATCATCATTTTGCACTTAAAGTATCAATAACTCCTTAATTAAAGTACGTTTTATAATAATCTATCTAATAATATAAGATACCTTTAATTTGTGGTAAATGTCCATTTTAAATGCAGGCCTATCACATAAATAAAAGGATTGATTGATGACTTTAAGAACTTCAATTGCAAAGGCAAAGAGATGATCAAGCTTAGAAAAGAGATGTCGGTGCAATCCAAATCGGAATACTGTTCGGTAATCGGGTCATATCTGGAGCTATAGATCTCAGATTTAGGTCTACTTTATATGGATGGAAAGGTAAGACATAGGCCTACAACTTT
>SRLM01003442.1:0-17590 GCA_015708895.1 Populus ilicifolia
TTTGGGCTGATTTGAAGGTTGATTTGGGGTTGATTTAGGGCTCATTTGGGGCTGATTTTGGGCTGGATTTGAACATCAAATAAGTATACAAATGTACTTATTATTTGGGCTAAGATTGACATTGAAACCTTGAGTGTTTAATGGTTGAAGTTTGCACACAACATAAGGCAAGTTTGGGCTTCAAATAAATCATATGATATTCTTTTCTAGAATTGAAATAGAATTGATTTTTGGGACAAATTTGGAGCATTTATTTCAACCAAGATTTGCTTCAATCTTCAACTAAATGTCTCTTCAATTCTTTGTTCTCAATTCCGATGTTGAATTTCTTGAATTAATTCATTTGAGCTCCAAAAACCTATCGAAACATTAAAACAAACTTCATTACTAAAAAACACATCAATTATTATTAAAAGACCAAATAAAAACAATAAATACATATGTAAAATAAGAGACTTAATGATACTTTTGATGCATAATCACTCTCTTCATTCTTTAAGAGTTGGTGTTCAATAGTTATGCAAGGCTAAGCTATTTTCTTGGTTGCAAGGACATAACAAATGTTCAAATTGAGATTTATTCTTCCTTTTATTTTTAGTTTATATTATGAATGAGTATGATTGTTTTCCTATGCATATTTCTATGATTGTTGTTGATAATTGCTAAAGGGGAACTCTAAGTTATTATTGTGAACAATTTATTGCTAAGTTTGATATCAAAACCGGAGTTGTGATGTATGAACTTGTGAAACAACTAATCTTGATAATTATGGCGAAACTACATTATTAAACTTAGGAAGAACACTCAAATATCTAGTTCTTAGGGCTACCATTGAACTAAATCATTAATGCGGACATTGTGATTGTTTGTTGGTTAGGGTTAGTTATATGATGGATCCGTTAATTAACCAACTTTAAGAAGAGATAAAAATTCAGAATATGAATTGTATTTTTGTTTCAAGGATCAGTTATAATTTTTGTTGGTGGATGTATACTTATAACTAAGGTTTAGTTTCTTGATAAATTTCGATTTCAATTGATTTTGTTTGCTAGTTTAATTTCTTCCATAGTTTAGATCATTACAAATCAAAACCCCCCAATTGCATAATGTATATCATAAAAATCTGACCTACATCTTCCTTATGGGATCGACCCCTTGCTTGCTCTATACTATCTTGTGTGTTGTGTTTTAAGTTAGGGTAATTAATTTGTGCGACCACAACATCGCAACAAATTTTGGCGTTGTTGCCGGGGAAGTAATTTTAGTTGATTTTTATGCCTTTACTGTTATTTTTAATTGCTGTGATTTTTTATTTATATTTCTTGAAAAAAAAAGAGAAACAAAATTTTTGCTTGCGGCAATACTATTTATTTGTGGTGGCGGTACTGTTCAAAATAGAATTGTTTGTGGAATTAGGTTTTGGCTTTCCTTTTCCTAAAGGAAAATGACGTTATGAACAAGACTAGTAATAGTATTGAGGCCAAATTCCATTGTTTTCTAAGGTTTTTAGGCAGTTTTAGTTTTTTAGCGTAGGATTTTCATATTATTTGCATTATTTTTGGTCTCTTGTGTGATTGGTTTCTTTTAAGTTTTCTTGATGATTTATGCTAGTAACTCGTTCTACTAATCAAATTCAAGTATAGTTGGATCTCGAAATAGAAAAAACTTTACGCAGGTTACGCAAGGAAACTTGTCTCAACACCATGGCTATTGCACGACAACAAACACTCAAGGAGCTTGCTGCTCCTAATGTGGAAAATCAGCCACTATGCATAAACATTGACAATAATGTAAACTTTGAGCTCAAATCTGGTTTTATACATTTGTTACCAATATTTAATGGTCTTGCAGGAGAAGATCCTCATACTTATCTCAAGGAGTTCCATATAGTTTGTGTTGGCATGAAACCGAATGGAGTTGATGAAGAATAAGTTAAGTTGAAAGCTTTCCCTTTCTCTTTAAAAGAGGCAACAAAGGTATGGCTTTTCTCTATTCTCCCAGGATCTATTAGAACTTGGAATGCCATGAAGAAGATTTTCCTTGAGAAGTATTTCCCAGCATCGCGAGTTGTCAACATAAGGAAAGAAATATGTGGGATTCAACAATCTCATGGAGAGACACTCTCCGAGTATTGGGAAAGATTTGAGCAACTATGCATTCAATGCCCTCATCATCAAATACCCGATTAGCTACTCATTCAATATTTCTATGGAGGATTGATGCCTACTGACTGTAGTATCATTGATGCTGCAAGTGGAGGCACATTGGTGGATAAGACACCCAAGGCTACACGCTAATTGATCTCAAATATGGCAGCTAACTCAAAACAATTTGGCACTCATGGAGACTTCTCCAATAAACGAGTAAATGAGGTAAGTATTTCTAACCTTAAAAATAAAGTTAATGATCTTACTTTTGTTGTGCGTTCTTTGGCTTGTGGAAATGTGCAGTAGGTGAAAGTTTGTAGCATATGCTCCTTACAAGGACATGCTTCGGATATGTGCCCAACAATGCAAGAAGATTACATTGAACAAGCTCATGCAATTGATGGAGCATTCAACAGACAACCCCAACATAAATATGATCCCTTTTTCAACACGTACAATCCCAGATGGAGAGATCATCCCAACTTACATTATGGCAACGCATCCCAACAAGGAAATCAAGGCCGACAATTCTATCTCAATGGATTTCAGCCCCAACAGAATTATCAAGCAAGACAACCCCCTCCATTCACAAACTCCAATGTTATGTGGTCGTCATCTAATGATGATCTTCGTGAGATGATGAAAACTTTGGCTTCTAATACTGTTACCTTGCAACAAAATGTCATGTCTTTTTAATAGGAAACAAGGTCAAGTATTCACAACTTGGAGAAGCAAATGGGGCAAGTAGCTTTAAGTGTAGGGAAATTAGAGGCACAAATGAATGGAAAATTGCCCTTCCAAGCATTGAATCCAAAAGAGAATGTTAGTACAATCATGTTGAGAAGTGGGAAAGAATTTGAAGAGAAAAGGTCAAAACAAATTGAGATGAAGGAAGAAGAAGAGATAGAAACTGAATTGAGTACAAGGAAGGAACATCATCATTCTTCATAAACTAAAATATTGACCAACACTCCAAAAGTAACTCCTTACTCAATGAATTCTAGTTTTAAAGCAATTCCACCATTTTCTATGAGTTCTTCTAGGTCAGAAAAAGAGGACAAAGAAAAAGAGATTTTAGAGGTTTTAAAGCAATTCCTTTGCTTAATGCTATCAAGTAAATTCTCAAGTATGCTAAATTTTTGAAGGAGTTGTGTACTACTAAGAGAGCTTTCAAATTGAAAGGTCATGAAATGGTAAGTATGGGTGAAGTTGTTCAAACATGTTTATGATTTAGGTGCGTTTTTGAAGAGAATTGTGTCTGTTGTTGTTCAAAAGAATATGCCTTTGAAGCAAAAGGACCCAGGTGCGTTTACTATCCCATGTGTTATTGGTAATGCTAGTTTCAAAGGGCCTTGTAAGATTTAGGTGCATCCATTAATGTTATGCCCAAACATGTTTATGATTCTCTTAGTCTTGAGCCTTTGCATAAAACTAGCATTGTGATACAACTTGCGGATCGTAGTTTTGTTTACCCACTTGGTGTAATAGAGGATGTCCAAGTCAAGATTGATACTTTGGTTATTCCATGTGACTTTTATATTCTTGATATGGAACATGATTCTTGTGATTCATCAACCAGCACTCCTATATTGTTTGGGAGACCATTCTTAAAAACTGCCAACACAAAGATTGATTGTGGTAAGGATACCTTGTCTATAGAGGTAGAAGATGAAAAAATTAAATTCAATTTTCATGATGCAATGAAATATCCTTATAGTATTGTTTATTCTATCACATGCTATGACTAAAGTGATAAGTGTGTGCAGCAACTTCATGATTTTGATTGTGAAGACGGATTAATTATAGCTTTAAGCTATGGCTATGATTTTACCAAGATATAAGAGATGGAGAGGCGCATATGTGTTCCCCAAAACATACATGAATCAGTATTGGCCTTACAAGCTTTACAAATCGTTCCCCATGGTAATTTCTTTATTGATTTAGTACTCTCACATAAAAAGCTTAATCATCTATTTTACAGGCCCCCGAGTTAGAATTAAAACCTTTGCCCAATAATTTGAAGTATCTATTTATTGGCGACAACAATACACTTCCTCTTATCATAGCAAAAGGTTTGACAAGTATGCAAGAGGAAAAACTTGTGAAGTTATTGTTTGATCACAAGACGGCCATTGGATGGAATTTAGCTAACATCAAGGGCATTAGTCCCTCAATGTGTATGCATCACATACTATTGAAGGACAACATAAAACCAATAAGGGAAATGCAAAGGAGGTTGAACCCGCTAATGATGGAGGTAGTGAAAAATTTTATAACTATTAGATGCAGGAATCATTTACCCCATTACTGACAGTAAATGGGTGGCGCCAATCCATGTGGTGCCTAAAAAGACCAGAATCACATTGGAGAAAAACAAAAATGATGAGCTCATTCCTACTCGTATCTCGAGTGGATGGAGAATGTGTGTTGATTACAGAAAGCTCAATCTTTCTACATGCAAAGATCATTTCTCATTACCATTCATGGATCATATGCTTGAATGCCTAGCAGGTAAGTCTTTTTATTGCTTTTTTAATGGATATAGTGGATACAATCAGATTTTTATTAATCTTAAGGATCAAGAAAAAACTACATTTACATGTCCATTTGGTACATATGCATATAGAAGAATGCCTTTTGGTCATTGTAATGCTCCTGCAACTTTTCAAATATGCATGATGAGTATTTTTTCTGACTATGTTGAAAGAATAATCGAGGCTTTTATGGATGATTTCACGGTGTATGGTGATTCGTTTGATAAATGTCTAGAAAATTTATCTTTGATCCTAAAAAGGTGCATTAAAACAAACCTTGTCTTGAACTATGAAAAGTGTTATTTCATGGTAGAACAAGAAATAGTTCTTGAGTATGTTGTGTCTTCACGTGGATTACAAGTTAATAAAGCTAAGATGGATGTTATTTTATCATTGCCTTATCCCTCATGCGTGAGGGAAGTTCATTCTTTTTTAGGCCATGCAGGTTTCTATCGATAGTTTATCAAAGATTTCTCGAAGATTATAGCACCCTTATGTAAACTATTAGCCAAAGAAGTGGATTTTGTATTTGATCAAGCCTATAAAGATGCCCATGATGAGCTTAAAAGATATGTCACATCTGCCCCTATCATCCAATCACCAAATTGGGATGAACTTTTGAGATAATGTGTGACGCGAGCGACTATGCGGTAGGAGCTGTGCTTGGGTAAAGAATTGGGAAGAATTTACATGTTATCGCCTAAGCTTCTCGCATGTTGGATGGAGCACAATGCAATTACCATACAATTGAAAAGGAACTTTTTGCAGTGGTTTCTGCTTTTGAAAAATTCAGGTCATATCTACTTGGTACAAAAGTCATTGTTTTTACTGACCATGCAACTCTCAAGTATCTTTTGAAGAAGAAGGAGTCTAAACCAAGACTGATTAGGTGGATCTTGCTTTTACTGAGATCAAAGACAAAAAAGCTGCCAAAAACCATATGGCTGATCACTTGAGTTGACTGAGGACCAAGGATATTCCAACCAAAACAATAAAAGAAACATTTCCTGATGAACAATTGTATATGTTGCACTCCTCTATAAGACCATCGTATGCTGATTTGGTGACCTATTTAGTCACCAAAGAATTCCCTATAGGTTTTTCTACATCTCAAAAGGACAAGTTACGAGCTGATGCTAAATATTATTTTTGGAATACTCCTTACTTGTGGAAATTTTGTGTGTATCAAGTAGTAAGGAGATGTGTAACACAGGATGAATTTCATTCCATTCTCACTTTTTATCATTCTCATTCTTGTGGTGGGCATTTTGGAGCAAAAAGAACAGCCCACAAGGTACTTGAAAGTGGTTTCTATTGGCCTTCTATTTTTAAAGATGCATATCACTTCTACAAATCATGTGAAAAATGCCAAAAAACAGGTAATATCACTCATAAAAATCAAACGCCTTTAACAAATATTCTTGTAAGTGAAATTTTTAATGTTTGGGGTACTGACTTTATGGGTCAATTTCCTTCTTCTTTTGGAAATCTTTATATTCTTCTTATTGTTGATTATGTATCCAAATGGATTGAGGTGAAAGCCTTATAAACTAACGATGCTAAGGTTGTTTTAGATTTTGTGAGGACTCACATATTTGATAGGTTTGACATCCTTAAAGCTATCATCAGTGATCATGACACTCATTTCTGCAATTGTTCCATGGAAGCATTGCTACGCAAATATCATGTGACTCATTGAACTTCCACAGCATATCATCCGCAAATGAATGGCCAAGCTGAAATTTCCAATCAACAAATCAAGTCCATTTTGGAGAA
Source organism: Populus ilicifolia (assembly GCA_015708895.1). Classification (NCBI taxonomy): domain Eukaryota; kingdom Viridiplantae; phylum Streptophyta; class Magnoliopsida; order Malpighiales; family Salicaceae; genus Populus; species Populus ilicifolia. Next base: position 6,458 of record SRLM01003442.1, read on the forward strand.
AACAATGTAACCTAACCGACGAGATTGGAGTCTACATCTTGGAGATGCACTATGGGCTTATAGGACTACTTATAAATCACTTATAGGAATGTCACCTTATAGAATGATTTATGGGAAAGCATGTCATCTACCGGTTGAGCTTGAACATAAAGTTTTTTGGGCCATTAAACAATGCAACATGGATTATGATGTTGCTGGGATTGCAAGAAAATTGCAACTGCAAGAGTTGGAAGAAATTCAAAATGATGCTTACGAGAATGCCAGGATTTACAAAGAAAAGACTAAGAATCTTCATGATCGAATGCTTACAAGAAAGGAATTTCATGTTGGAGATAAAAGTCCTTCTTTATCATTCGCGTTTGAAACTTTTTCCTAGAAAATTGCACTCTTGTTGGATTGGACTCTTTATTGTTTCTAATATTTTTTTCTTATGGTGCAGTTGAAATTACAAGTTTAAAAACCAGTAAAGTACTCAAGGTCAATGGACATCGTTTGAAACCTTTCTATGAAGGTTGGACGACAGAACTCACTGCTTTTGTAGAGTTAGTTAAACCAATCTATGAAGAATAAACATGCCATATATCAAGCCAATGACATAAAACAAAAGTGCTTACTAGGAGGCAACCCAACACACGAAAAGAAAAATCAGATTTGCTTTTTTTTCCTTATCTTTTATTTTTTTTGAATTTTAATTTATTTTCTATCATTCTTTTATATTCCTTTGCTTTTATTTCAACATTGAGGACAATGTTGTGTTTTAAGTGTGGAGGTATTGGGAGAATGTTTGTTTTCTTATTGTAGTTTTATTTATTGTTCTTAAAAAAAATAAAAATTATGTTTGATCCTTTTAACTCCCATTGGTTTTTGAGAATATAAGTATTGTGCATGAGAATTAATTGAGATAGATGAAGATATAAATCAAATGAAAGAGCATGCATGCAAATTTTAAGGTTTAATTGGTTTAGGGATTGACTTTGAGAATATGCCATGTTAACCTTATAGTGTTATACCATTACAAGTTTTTGAACCTTCAACATTGTATTCTTTGAGTGTGCATTCTTTCAATGATATGTATCTCTAGAACTTGCTTCATATCTTATTGAGATTATATTCCATTACAAATATACATGAAGATGATAAAGGCATTAGGAATTTTAAATCACTTGAACCAAAAAGGCAACCTAAAACATATTATCCTTAGTGAGCCCTTTTTTAGCTTGTTTATCTTTTATTTGCTTTATCCATGTATAAGCCTTAACTTTATATATATTTTTCTTTTTCCCTAGCCAAGGATTAGTAGAGCATATACTTGTGATACTTCATAGAATTATGGTTGGAAATTATGTGAAAAGACAAAAGAAGTGATGCTTAATGAAAAAATGGGCAAATTTTTTTTTAAAAAAAAGAAAACAATGTTCCTTTATATTCATAAGATTTTATGTTAAAAGAACTTAAAATCAAAAGGAGTTAAGCATTGGTGATTCAAGATGAAAAATTTATGAGCTTTGATGGAATATCTTGTTTGAAATATCATTTTTCAGAATGCTCTACTTTCTTTGATTTGAACATTTTCTTTTACTCTCTTTTACCTCACCTTAACCTTATCCCCATTACAATCAGAAAATAAGACCTTTTGATTTATGCATTGTTTGTAATATGTTAGTAATGGAGATGAGATTGAAAAGCAAGCTTATGGTAGAACATACTCTTTGCTTGAATTTGAGAGATGTAAACACATAAACCCTAAACACATGAGTGTTGGAGTGTATATCAATGAGAGGACCTATCACTTTGGCATGGCATAGATTTCATTTAAATCCCGACGATTGATTGAATTTTGAAGTTTGCATGTAAACAAATTCATAAAATTTTACTTATTTTATCCTTTTTTATTATATTCTTATTTATAATGCTTATACTTTTGGACATTGATGAGAGATTAAGAGATTGATCATGGTTATTTTCAATTTAATTTTATTTATCATTTCTCGAGATGAGCAAGAGCTAAGTGTGGGGGTATTTGATTTAATCATATTATTCAATAGTTTCACCCATATTTACCTAATGTTTTGTCCATGTTTTATATGTAAAATGCCTTGATATTCTTTGGTTTATGTTTTGAAGGCACTTTTGGATGAAAAATGCAAAAACAAGTAAATTGGAGATAATTGACATATTTGATGTTTAGTTGATGTTTTGTGTAGAGCGTAAGTTCTAGAGATCAAAATGAAGTGAGTCCAGTGGTACTAAAAAGCTAACATCCATACCTTTCTAGAAATGTAATGTAAGAAAAATAAAAAAAGAAAGATCATAGAAATCACATCCTTCAAAGTCAAATCTCGCATTCTGCCACTATTGACCTTTGTCTATTCAAAATTCAATATCTAAAGCTATAGAAGTCCAATTTATGCAAACTTAATTTTTTTAGATTCCTGACTTAAATGTATGTAAATCTCAAAATTCCAGCAAAAAACAAATCTCAGATGAGGGAGATATGATTTTCCAAAGATGACAACTGAATTCTGCCAACAATCAAGTTTCGTGAAGAAACGAATCCAAAATATGTTTTGAAGCTTCTAAAACCTCATCCAAGTTTTTCTATCAACAATTTAACTCCTCTAAGTCAGAGCTTGAAGATTTCATGCAAGGATATTTTTTTTTTAGGGAAAATAGTTATTGAAATACTTAAACATCAATTGTCAACTTAAGGGAGGACTACTTTGTAAATTAGGAACTAAGGTTTCTTGGCATATAAAAAGAAAGATAGAGAGGAGAGAAGGGGGGCAGTTGCCAAAAGTTGAGAAACATAAATTCTCTCCTCTACAAACCTAAAAAAATCATGCTCTCTTTATTCTTTAAGAGTAGTTGTTTAATAGTTATGCAAGGCTAAGCTATTTTCTTGGTTGCAAGGACACAATAAACCTTCGGATTGAGATTTTTTTTTTTAGTTTATATTATGAATGAGTATGATTGTTTTCCTATGCATATTTCTATGATTGTTGTTGATAATTGCTAGAGCGGAACTCTAAGTTATTATTGTGAACAATTTATTGCTACGTTTGATATCAAAACCGGAGTTGTGATGTATGAACTTGTGAAACAACTAAGCTTGATAATTGTGGTGGAACTACATTATTAAACTTAGGGAGAACACTCAAATATCTAGTTCTTAGGGCTACCATTGAACTAAATCATTAATGCGGACATTGTGATTGTTTGTTGGTTAGGGTTAGTTATATGGTAGATATGTTAATTAACTAACATTAAGAAAAGATAAAAATTCATAATATAAATTGTATTTTTGTTTCAAGGATTGGTTTTAATTTCTGTTGGTAGATGTGTGCTTGCAACTAAGGTTTGTTTTCTTGATAAATTTTGATTTCAATTGATTTTGTTTACTAGTTTAATTTCTTCCATAGTTTAGATTATTACAAAACAAAACCCCCCAATTGCGTAACGTATAACATAAAAATCTGACCTAAATCTTCCTTGTGGGATCGACCCCATGCTTGCTCTATGCTATCTTGTGTGTTGTGTTTTAAGTTAGGGTAATTAATTTTTGCAACCACGACATTGCAACAACATCACCTGAAAACACTAAACACTAATAAACTTGAAACACACTTAAAAAAAATATAAAAAACAATAAAACATAAAATAATATACTATTAAGAAAACCAAAAGACACAAGGATTAACAAACAAAGGCTCAAATCTAATTTAAGTTGTTTATGACTTTTATTAGTTAATCAATTTACATGACTCATAGAGGGATCAATTATAAGAGTGAAAGATTGTAGTTAGTCAATCAATTGTTCAATAGTAGCAGCAGAGATTATGATTTGTCATGCCGAAGATGTTAGAAATTCCTATTTCTTAGAATGATCAAGAAAAGACAATAATTTACATTTAACAAACCTATGAGTTTATGGTGAATGTGCAGTTAGGCCTAAGAGGTAATATGAAAGATCTCTTCCTAGACCACCTTGTAAGGCAATAAAGGCATCAGCATGTTTAAATATTGCATTCATTCAATCAGACATTGTGAAAAGCTGTAATTCCTCTCCAATTATTTTTCCAATGATGTTTCCTTTATGCTAAAGTTTTAGGGACAACCCCTATAACGTGATTACCTCCTAAAATAAAGATATGGAGACTCCCCCCATCAACTCAAGGCTACCTCCCCCATATATCAAATGAATCTTTCTCTCAGTTAGTACTTAACCAAGATAATTTGCTGATTCTAAAAGCTTTATTTTCTTCGGAGGACTGGATCTATCAAAAACACAAATGTTTCTTATATGATGACTTGAGGAACTTGCCATTTCTACAAACTTCTATATCTGTTAAATGTATGGGTTGAGTAGAAATGAAGGGAAAGAAGAAAAGATTTTATAGATAAGAACTTGAAAATGCAATCATACCCCCTATATGTAGGCTAGCTAATGTCTCACTCTCTCTCTTTATTTATTTATTTATATTATAGTTTTTTAAAAAAAAAACATGTGTATGTATAGATAGTTGTGATTGTAGCTTATACCTTCCCTTGGTTTTACATCCAAGAATGACTTAACCTCTATAAGTCGAGGATAGGCTTCCCATCCAGTTTTTTCAAAAATTAGCAAACAAGGTCTTTTTTAGTTAGATTCTCAAGACTATGTAGAACATGTTCTTTATAACAATGGGATCATAAGTTATGAAATGCACAATGCACATTTTCACCAAGATATGTCTCAAAAGTTAATAAAAGATTATCTAAAGATTCCTTATGTTTTGAAATAAATCCTAGCTTTTGATAAATTTCACAAGTTTTGAAGAATGCATGTGAGTCTTTAAACATGGCATGCCAATAAAATCCATTTTGAAAGATTTTTGCAATTATCTTTCTTGACGAGAAATGACATTACTTACCTTATTGCCAAGAATGAATCTTAGAAATGTTTGATCAATATAATATTTGAATAAGCAAGGGTCATCCTAATAAAAGTTTTGCACTTCGCCCAAAAACTTTCTTTATCTTGGGCACTCTAATGAGTTGATAAATCTCTCAAAGCAAGAAAATTGATATTTTTAGGAAACCAAAGATTGAACTAAGAGAAAGTAAGGATTCATGAGAAAAGTAATCATCGATTGGTGTGATGTCAGATATCGAATATGTTGCCACTCTTGATAAAAGATCCATATCCACATTTTGAGTATCTTTTTCATCTGTGATTTTTTCATGAGATTAAATCATTGGCACATTTTCAAATTCATCAAACTCTGTTTTACTCACGGTAGATTCAAATTGATCATAAACTAATTCATTAATAAGATCTACTTCTTGTGAATCATTATCATCTCTAAGGTGTCTGTAAATGTTGAAAAAATTCATCTCCAATGTCATGTTTATGAATGATAGTTTCATCAGTCCATTCCTATAATTAATCAATGCCTTAGAAGTTGCAAGAAATGAATTACATGTTTCAACATATTGTATGTCTAAGACAATAAAATCCACATGATAAATGAATTTATCCACTTATACTAACACATCTTGAACTATTCCTCTAAGCACTTTTATAGATCTATTGGCAAGTAAGAGAGTTACAGAAGTTGGTTTTAACTCACTTAGATTGAGACTTTGAAAAACTGAATATGAAAGTAAATTCACACTAACTCCAAAATCAAGTAAGACTCTTTCAATTTTATGTTTTCTAATAAAACATAAAATTATAAGACAACCATGGTCTTTATATTTTAAAGCATTATTGTTCCCAAGAATGACACTTTCTTATTCGGTTAAAAAGGTTTTCTTTTTATTTTTCTCTTTACAGTGCATAGATATTTCAAAAATTTAGCATAAAAAGGAACCTTTTTAATAGCATCCAATAAAGGTATATTGATTCTTACTTGTTTGAAAGATTTAAAGATTTCAGAGTTGTGATAGACTTTTCTTTGTTTGGTCATGACATGAAGAAATAGAAGTGCTGACAGGGAATTAGTCCTTCGTAATTTTCTTATTCAACCCCTTCCTTACAAATTAGTACCTAAAAGTGTATTTTTTTTTATCAAAGTTTTATGTCATCATTTTGCACTTGAAGTATCAATAACTCCTTAACTAAAACATGTTTTATAATAATATATCTAATAATATAAGATACCTTTAATTTATAATAAATGTTCATTTTAAATACAGGCCTATCATATAATTGAAAGGATTGATTGATGAATTTAAGAACTGAAATTGAAAGGACAAAAAGATGGCTAAACTTAGAAAAAAGATGTTGGTGCAATCCAAACCAGAACACTATTTGGTAATTGGGTTATATCTAGAGTTGTAGATCTCAGATTTGGGTCTAGTTTATATGGATGGAAAGGTAAGACATAGCCCTATTACTTTCATAAGGAGCTTAAGATTTAAAAAGGCTATTTTCAAGTCCAAATTATAGCAATAATAAAGATATCTGAATCTGTCCTTCAACCCGAGCACTGTTCAATACTTGGCCCATATCTAGAGTTCTAGAAGTCCAAATGACCTTAATTTTTTACACAAGAAATTTGAGATAATTTCTTACATCTTTCGCGTTTCAAATGGTTCTAATTTTGACATTATCAATGATGTTTTGGGAAGATAAGAGAATATAAGGATTGTTACCAAGTCAAGAGTTGATCACCCATTCATCAATTAGTCATCAAATCAATAGTTCCCAATTTTGGCCTTTAAAAGGAGGCATTTTCCATGCATTCAAGCATCTTGGTTTCCAGATCAAGATCATGCTCTTGCTTTCTCTCTTTGTATTTTTTGTAATGTTTATGCTTTGCTTTCATTAATATCAAGTTTATGACTTTCATTTCCTTAACTTTTATCTTATTTATGTTTTTATTTTTTTTTCATTATGCTTAGCTAAGTTTATTATGTCAAGGTGAAAAGGTTACATTAATAATATAAGAATAAATATAGTGCAAACTCAATATAGACTTCAATGTTTGATACTAATATGTTTTGTATTTGTTATCTTGTTTATTTGTTAAATGACTAATCTTGATTTATGTTGTATAACACTTGGTACAACAAATGCTTAACATTTTCATAGCTCATATTGTATGGTAAAACCAATAGCTGAGCTATGAAAAGAGCTTGATTTGTTGTTAATATAAGTTATAATCATGAATGCTTGATGAAAATTATAAGTATTAGCATTAATCGAATAAGATGACTAATGTAGTCATGTTAGAAAACAATAATCTAATTAGACCTTCTTTGTGTGTGGTTTCCAATTGAATAATAAAAGTTTATACTATACTTGTTCGACATACCATTTGTGGATCCTCTAACCTTAACATTTATTATTATCATTGTTTAATCCTTACATTAATATTCCATCTCAAAGTTCTCATCATCATCTTCTTCTTCTCCTTCTGTTTCTTTACTACTACTACTACTACTACTGTTGTTGTTATTTATAATTTCTACAATTAACCTCCACGTGGTTCAACTCTGGTCTTGCTGGGTTATTTATTACTCTGACACTCCTGCACTTGGAAAAAGACATCAATCTTTTAGTTGTGTCATTTACCCTTATAGATTAACTCATCATCTTTCTCAAATGGTTCAAGAGTGGGTTTTTCAATAACTCATTATGAAGACTAATAACTTATTTGACTTGATCCATGTGTTGACTTTCAGAGCTACTTACATTTGCATTGTATTGCCCTTTACGATTTTGTTATGGTTAAGATGGAAACTTACCTCTCTCTTAAAAATAGAGAGTAGATGTCAAGTTTGCAAGAGTTTCTTTAAAATTTGTCATGCTTTGTGATTAGTACTCAAAAGTGCATTTTTATCATGGTTTTATATCATCATTTTGCACTTGAAGTATCAATAACTCCTTAACTAAAGTACATTTTATAATAATCTATCTAATAATATAAGATACCTTTAATTTGTGGTAAAAGTCCATTTTAAATGCAGGCCTATCACATAAATAAAAGGATTCATTGATGACTTTAAGAACTTCAATTGCAAAGGCAAAGAGATGATCAAACTTAGAAAAGAGATGTCGGTGCAATCCAAACCGGAACACTGTTCTGTAATTGGGTCATATCTGGAGCTATAGATCTTCGATTTAGGTCTACTTTATATAGATGGAAAGGTAAGACATAGGCCTACAACTTTCATATGGAGCCCAAGATCTAAAAAGACCATTTTCAAGTCCAAATTGTTGCAACAACAAAGAAGCCCGAATCTATGCTCCAGCCCGAGAACTGTTTAGTATTTTGGCCATATCTGGAGTTCTAGAAGTTGAAATGAGCTGAATTTTTTACACAAGAAAGCTGAGACAATTTCCTAGAGCTTTCATGTCAAGTGGCTCTAATTTTGACGTCATCAATGATGTTTTGGGTAGACAAGAGAAGATAAGGATTGTCACCAAGTCAAGGGTTGACTACCTACTCATCAATTAGTCATCAAATCAATAGTNTTTCCAATTTTGGCTTATAAAAAGAGGCATTTGCCATACATTTAGGCATCTTGGTGTCCAGATCAAGATCATGCTCTTATTTTCTCTCTTTGTATTCTTTGTAGTGTTTATGCTTTGTTTTCATTAATATCAAGTTTATGCCTTTCATTTCCTTTCCTTTGCTTTATTAACTCTTATCTTTCATTATGTCTAGCTAAGTTAATTATGTCAAGGTGAAAAGGTTATACTAATGGTGTAAGAATAAGTATGGTATAAACTTAATATGGACTTTAATGTTTGATACTAACATGTTTTATATTTTTTATATTGTTCACTCTTTAATACTTTGCTTGTTAAATGATTAATCTTGATTTATGTTGTATAACACTTGGTACAACAAATGCTCGACACTTTCATAACCCATAATGTATGGTATAACCAACACCTTAGTTATGAAAAAAACTTGATTTGTTGTTAACATAAGTTGTAGTCATGAATGCTTGATGAAATTTATAAGTATTAGCATTAATTGAATAAGATGACTAATGTAATCATGTTAACAATCTATAATCTGATTGGAACCTCCTTTATGTGTGGTTTCGAATTGAACAATAAGAGTTTATACTATACTTGTTTGACATACCATTAGTGGAACCTTTAACCTTAACAATAATCCTTACTTTAATATTTCATCTCAAAGTTCTCTTCTTCTTTATTATTATTATTGTTATTGTTGTTGTTGTTATTGTTGTTGTTATTATTGCTATTGTTGTTGTTATTGTTGTTATTATTATTATTGTTGTTGTTGTATTATTGTTATTTATAATTTGTACAATAACCTCCCTATGGTTCGACCCCGGTCTTGCCGGGTTATTTATTACTTCGACACTCCTGCACTTGGGAGAAGACATCGATCTTTTAGTCGTATCAAGTTTTTGGCGCCGTTGCCGGGGAGGTAAGTTTTGTATAAATTATAATATTTAATTTATTTTCTCTTTTCAGTTTTCTTGTATATAAGTTTGTTTCTTTTTTCTTGTTTCTTCTTCTTTTGTTTTCTTTTTCCATTTATTCTATTCCTACACGTGCATGAGAGTGTGGTCATGTACATTAAGTGGTAGACTTTGTAGGGTATTCTCATCATTTTTAGAAAATATGGTTGAAGAAGATAATCAATCACTTCATAATAAGAATAATCAGAATAACCGTGCTAGAACATTTAGAGACCACATAAATCCAACAAGAACAAGTGCACCATCATGCATAGTTTTCCCTCCCGATGCATCTCATTTTAATTTTAGACCAGACATTATCCAGCTTTTACCTTCTTTTCATGGTTTAGAATTGAAAAATCCATACTTGCATTTAAGAGAATTTGAGAAGGTCTGTAACACATATAATAATCTAAATTGTAGCATGAATACCATCATATCAAAGCTTTTTTCTTTTTCATTAAAAGATAAAGCTAAAACATGGCTATAAAATTTGAGACCAGGATCCATTCGTGCTTGGGATGAAATGCAATAACAGTTTTTAAAGAAATTTTTCCCATCTCATAGAACAAACTCTTTCAAAAGACAAATCACCACTTTCACTCAAAAACCAGGAGAAACATTTTACCAATGTTGGGATAGGTATTGAGACTTACTTAGTACTTGCCCTTATCATGGTTTTGAAACATGGAGATTGGTTTCATATTTTTATGAAGGGTTAACACCTAAAGATAGGCAAATGGTTGAATTGATGTGCAATGGAACTTTTAAAGATAAAGACTCTGATGAAGCAATGGAGTACTTAGACTTGTTAGCTGAAAATGCTTAAAATTAGGACACTGCAGGTACTTATGAGGCACCGAATAAAACTCAACCTCATATATCTAGGGGAGGTATGTACAACCTTAGGGAAGATCATGACCTTCAAGTCAAGTTTGCATCTTTATCTAGAAAAGTCGAGGCACTAAAATTGAAAAAGAGTGGTCAATTAAAATCTGTTGAATACATTGCATGTCAAGTATGTGAAACAAATGAACACTCAACCGATAACTGTCCAACCTTGCCTTCTTTTAAGGAATGTCTCCATGAACAAGCCCATGCTTTAAACAGTTTCCAAAGGGCCAACCATAACCCATACTCATAAACATACAACCCTGGTTGGAGAAATCATCCAAATTTTAGTTGGAAGAGTGAGAACAATAATGTACAAACTTCACAACCACCATTTCAAGCACACCACAATTTCCAAAATTCTCATGGATATGCACCTCCTTATGCTCCACCTTCTAGAAGAAATCTTGAGGAAACATTGCATGCATTCATTGAAAAGCAAGAGACAATTAATACTCAACTTGCTTAAAACATGACAGATTTTAAAGATACTCTTGCAAAATTATCTGCTCTCAGTTTCCAAGAGAAAGGTAAGTTTCCATCTCAACCACAACAAAATCCCAAGGGGCAATGCAATGTTAATGCAAGTAGTTCCGGAAGCCAACACATGGATCAAGTCAAATCAATCACTACTCTTTGCAGTGGTAAGGTTATTGAAAAACCCTCACTTGAACCTTATGAGAAAGATGATGAGTCAATCTTTGAGGGTAAGGAAGAGGTGAACCTGAAAATTGCAAAGAAAAGACTGATTCTCCGCCAACACGTCCATTTCTTTAGGCCATGACCAAACAAAGAAAAGTCAATCACAACTCT
>SRLM01003443.1:0-29958 GCA_015708895.1 Populus ilicifolia
GTGCAAAATGATGATATAAAACCATGATAAAAATGAACTTTTAAGTACTAATCAGTGGATGTGTGCTTGTGACCAAGGTTTGTTTTCTTGATAAATTTTAGTTTTAATTGATTGTGTTCACTAGTTTAATTTCTTCCATATTTTAGATTATCACAAATCAAAACCCCCCCAATTGCATAATGTATAGCATAAAAATCTGAACTAAATCTTCCTCGTGGGATCGATCCCTTGCTTAATATATACTATCTTGTGTGTTTTAAGCTAGGGTAATTAATTTGTGCGACCGCGACATCGCAACAAGAGTTTATATTATACTTGTTTGACATACCATTAGTGGAACCTCTAACCTTGACATTTGATACTATCACTGTTTAATCCTTACATTAATATTTCATCTCCAAGTTCTCATCATCATCATCATCATCTTCTTCTTCTCTTTCTTTATTACTACTATTATTATTATTATTATTATTATTATTATTATTATTATTACTATTATTGTTGTTATTGTAGTTGTTGTATTGTTATTATTTATAATTTGTACAATAACCTCCCTGTGATTTGATCCCGGTCTTGCCGGGTTATTTATTACTTCGACACTCCTACACTTGGAAAAAGACATCAATCTTTTCATCGTGTCAATTATTATTATTATTATTATTAGTAGTAGTAGTAGTATTACTGCTAGTATTATTAGTACTATTATTATCATTATTATTATTGTTGTTGTTATTGCTATTATTATTGTTATTATTATTGTTGTTGTATTATTGTTATTTATAATTTGTACAATAACCTCCTTGTGCTTCGACCCCGGTCTTGCCGGGTTATTTATTACTTTGACACTCCTGCACTTGAGAGAAGACATCAATCTTTTCATCGTGTCATTTAGGCATCTTGGTTTCTAGATCAAGATCATGCTCTTGCTTTCTCTTTTTGTATTTTTTGTAATGTTTTATGCTTTGCTTTCATTAATATCAAGTTTATGCCTTTCATTTCCTTTCCTTTACGTAGTTATTTATGTTCTTATTTTGTTTATTTATTTTCCTTTCTTTCATTATGTTTAGCTAAGTTTATTATGTAAAGGTGAAAAAGTTACACTAATGGTGTAAGAATAAGTATAATGTAAACTCAATATGGACTTTAATGTTTGATACCAACATGTTTTGTATTTGTTATCTTGTTCACTCTTTAATACTTTGCTTGTTAAATGACTAATCTTGATTCATGTTGTATAACACTTGGTACAACAAATGCTTGACACTTTCATAGCTCATACTGTATGGTATAACTGACACCTGAGCTATGAAAGGAACTTGATTTGGTGTTAATATAAGTTATAATTATGAATTCTTGATAAGATTTACAAGTATTAGTATTAATCGAATAAGATGACTAATGTAATCATGTTAACAATTTATAATCTGATTGGAACCTTCTTTGTGTGTGGTTTCCAATTGAATAATAAGAGTTTATACTATACTTCTTAGATATACCATTAGTGGAACCTCTAATCTTGACATTTGTTATTATCATTGTTTAATCCTTCATTAATATTTCATGTCAAAGTTCTCATATTTTTCTTTGTCTTTTTATTCTCCTTCATTTTCTTTATTATTATTATTATTAGTATTAGTATTAGTATTACTACTACTATTATTATTATTTTATTATTGTTATTATTGTTGTCATTGTTGGTGTTATTATTACTATTGTTGTTCTATTATTGTTATCTGTAATTTGTAGAATTAACCTCCCTGTGGTTCGACCACGGTTTTGCCGGGTTATTTATTACTTCGACACTCCTGCACTTGGGAGAAGACATCAATCTTTTAGTCGTGTCAGTCCTTATTGACATCCTTCCCTTTCTGGTGCTTGTTTTTTCTCACTATCGTCAATGATTTTACATGTTTCACATGGATTTTCTTAATGCAACATAAAAGTGAGATACAATCACTTCTAAAAAGTTTCTTTAATTACATTTTCACTCATTTTAAAGCTCATATTAAAATGTTTAGAAGTGATAATGGGGGAGAATTTATCTAACTTTGCCTTTTTTTTTCAAGATAATGGTGTTGTTTTCCAATGTTTTTGTGTTTACATAACTCAATAAAATGGGGTTGTGGAACGCAAGCACTGTCACATCCTATAAGTAGGTCACATTTTGAGATTTCAAGCTCACCTCCCAACCTAATTTTAGGGGAATGTGCCCTTACTACTATTCACATCATCAATTGCCTCTCTTTTCTTTGTGCCTTTGGTTGTTTAGGTTATGCTACCAATCTTTGTATTACTCATAAATTTGCTCTTCATTCCATCCTTTCTATTTGGTTAAAGGCTTAAACATCATTTGATTTATCAACCAAAAAGATTTTTACTACCATGATGTCACGTTTCATGAAAATATTTTCTCTTATGCACATGCCCATCCCACTCTTTCATCTCTACCTTACGTTACTAGACCCATTCCACTAATCCACACTGACATCATCTCTTTTTCCTTTTAATCATCTACTACACTATTAAAAGGTTTTACAAACAGATTAACTTCGTTAGTGTCAGACATATAATTCATCTATAAAATTTTTACTAATGGAATCTATCTGTTAGAATATTGATCAATGATAATTTCTCATTCTTTCACTAATTCGGTTGGAAATTGAAAAAACCACACACTAACAGAACACTAACGATATTACAAATAGGGGAGCACACCAAAAGGAAAATTTCCAATGAGAACTTTACTGATGGAATGATTCTACTTGTATTTTCAACGGTAATCACTAACAGACTTGTCGTCGGTAATTATGGCATTAGCAGTAAATATTTCAAAACTCTTTGTAAAACACCAACGGATATGTCCGTTAGTAATAACAATGGTAAACACTAATGAAATATATTCATCGGTTATTGTGGCATGGGTGGTAATATTTGTGTAACTCTCGGTAATATATCGATGGCTTGATTCTGTCAATAAGGTTATTGGTATTGATTTAAAATATTTTAAAAAATTACTTATTAATAGTAAAAAAACTAATTAACCAAAAAAATTATATTAAATATTAAAAGTAATATTAAATAATATTCATTCAAATATTCATTACAATTTTAATGTGTTTTAAAAACAAAATTAACTAGAATAACACTGAAGTTAGAGGAGGAGGAGGAGGCTGGTTGTTCCCGAAACCATACAATAAAAAAAGAACTGCACATGTATCATCATCCATATTTGATCAAATGTCCATGACCATTTGTTGTTCATATTGTTGTTTCAAGGCCATGAACTCCTCAGACTAGGTGCTCAATATTGATGAAGAGCTCCCAACTGTTAAAACACTATGGGTCTTTTGCAAGTTTTTAGTTGTAGTGTTGGAGAGCCTATAGACCTATTTTTATCAGGTCTACCAAATGATCCTACCTCCATCCATAAATCAAAATCGAAATTTAGATAAGTCGAAGGATCGTCCTCATATTTCTCCCTGAATCGGCTATTATAGGTCTCTTGATTTTTATTTTTTTAGAAAATCATCATATTCAATTCAAGAAAATAGTAACTTATGAAATAAAATAATTGAATGAACATATCATGAAATATTGAGCATGGTTGTCCACGAACTGTTATACCCCTTTTTGGTAGTCTTGATTCCACACATATGTCTCTACAAACATCTGCATTGAGCTCGACTCACATCCAATAAACATAGCCTGTAAGGAAAAAAAGTTGTAAGTTAAATATAATTTAAATTAATATTTTCATCTGCTTTGCACATGTACTAAATAGGATGGAGCCGCCGGTGTGCATGGTCATCGAACCATGAATTTACTGGTTCTTGGTGTTGAAATCAGACTGTGAACATCATGTGAACCGCTCAAACATCACGTGCTCAATAGATTTCATCCATATATCCCCTGAAATTAATGGCGATTTGAATTCACAGCAAACTGCCACCTCATTCCATCTTTTAAGACCATTATCTCTCGCATATCCTTTTGCTTTATTTTTTTTATATGTCATACCAAAAATCACGTAACCTACTTTCATAGTAACAAATTACAATTTAAAATATAAAATTATAAAAATAAAAAATATATTATTTTTTATGTTACCTAGTGTCATATGATTTTCCCATACCCTCCTCACAACATTGTTATCTGCACTATCCTACTCAAATTTATGTTGTGCATAAATAATTTATTTAAAATAAAAATAGTACAAGATATAAAATTATAAAAAAATTTATTAAAAATAAGTTGGAAATTAAAATTTAACACCTACTTGAAATTGTCGAAACCATACATCGATATCAATTCTCCACTCAAGATGTTTAGAAACCTGACTCCATTGAAACAATGGAATCTTCATTGATGATTTAAATACCAATGTTATTGTCTAGAAAGCCTCAATATTTGTGAACCTCAAATTAAATAAAATTAATAAAATATTAATTAGTTCACAAATTATGTTATAAATATATTAAAAAAAAAACCTAAACAAACTCACATTGAAAGGTCATCCTTCCATTATGCCTGGTACTTATAGGTGAATTAACCTCGTTGTAAAGGCACAGTGCTTTTATATTGTGAAATAACATTAGAAGAGACAGCATTATAAGTTGGCACAACTGCCTTTTCGTTATCAACATTTAAGGATAAGTCATCTTCACTGCTAAAAGAACTAGCTGTAACCGTTTAACAACGACGTGCTATTGATTTCATTCTATATATCTACATAATTTTATATGAATAATTACATAATTAACTTTGATTATTTAAAAAAAATCAGGAGCACCTCCCTTATACTGGAGATTACCCATAATTTTCAAACCTGCAAATCTTTACAATAACCAAAACCAAGTGACTCCATTGAAAACAACCTAACATACATAAAAATTTAACATCTATATATTTTCAACTAACAACTATACAAATGCATAATGACAATTAAAATTAATGGAAATAAGAAAAAAACATAACAATCAATAATAGAATAAAATTGAAATAAAACAACGAAATTTAATTCTTCATCTCCAATTTCCATTTCCATGGAAAATTCAACAATAACAATTAAAAGAGACTAAATTTTCAAATAATTATCACAATACAAACAATAAAATAATTAAATTTTTATTTTACACATCTACACAAATATATACGAATAATTAAATAATTAAATTTAATTATTTAAAAAACTCCAATAGCACCTCCCCTATATTAGAGACTACTGACAATTTTCATACCTATAAATATTGATAATTATACAAATATTACAAAATCAACTCTATACAACCTAACATCTATATATTTTCAATTAACATCTATACAAATTCATAAATAAAAATAAAAATTAATCAGAATAATAAAAAACATAACAAACAATAATATAATAAAATTAATATAAACTAATTAAATTTAGTTATATATTTGAATTAACATTTTAAGTTAAATTCAACAATAACAATTCAAATTTAACAAAATTTTTAATTGTTATGGCAATACAAACAATAAAATAAATTGAACAAATAAAAATATAAAAAAAATAAAGAGTTTAGGAATGATTTTTTTTTACTTTAACAGTGTGTTGATTTCAAGATTTTATCTACAAACAATACACAAACAAAAAACACCACAAAAATAATCATAATTAAAATAAAAATTAAAAGATAAAGAAAGAAGAATCATAAATTTTAATATTATGAAAACCACAATCAAAACAATAAAAAGACAATGAGAAACACAAATGATTTGCAAGAGGAGAAGAAATTGAGGAGAAAGAAGAAATGAGAGGAGTCGTGAAAAAATGAGGCACGGAGGGGGGTCGATTTTATACTGCAGTTTTACTGATGAAATTATAGATAAAAAAATAGAATAATATTTTTTTTTTGGCGACATTAAATTTTGTCAGTAATTTTTGTTGATATTTTTTTAATTTCACTCTAAAATTCTTAAAAATACCTCTAGATATTTTGAAGTTCGTCAATAAAAAGGTGTCAAAGCATGCGCGCATTGGATTAGCTGTGTCTTTTGGTGATTCCTTTGGTAACTGTGCCTACCAACTAGTTAGTCTGATAGTCACACATATTGGAATATATACTATTTGTCAATGATTGATTAGTACTTAAAAGTATATTTTTTATCAAGGTTTTGTGTCATCATTTTGCATTTAAAGTATCAATAACTTCTTAACTAAAACATGTTTTATAATAATATATCTAATAATATAAGATACCTTTAATTTGTGATAAATGTTCATTTTAAATACAGGCCTATCACATAAATAAAAGGATTGATTGATAAATTTAAAAACTCAAATTGAAAAGACAAAGAAATGGTTAAACTTAGAAAAGAGATATCGGGGTAATCCACTAGCACCTCCCCTATATTAGATCTTAGATTTAGGTCTACTTTATATAAATAGAAAGGGAAGACATAGGCCTACAACTTTTATATGGAGGCTAAGATCTAAAAAGGCCATTTTCAAGTCCAAATTGGAGTAACAATAAAGAAGTCTGAATCTGTTTTCCAGCCCAAGCATTATTCCGTGTTTGGCCTATATCTAAAGTTCTAGAAGTCCAAATGACTTGAATCTTGTACACAAGAAAGCTGGGATAATTTTATACAACATTTATGTTTTCAAGTGGTACCAATTTTGACATTATTAATAACGTTTTAGATAGAAAAAAAAGAGATAAGGATTGTCACCAAGTCAAGAGTTGGTTACCCACTTATCAAAAAGTCATCAAATCAATAGTTCCTAATTTTGGCCTATAAAAGGAGGCATTTTCCATGTATTTAGGCATCTTGGTTTCCAGATCAAGATTATGCTCTTGCTTTCTCTCTTTGTATTCTTTGTAATGTTTATGCTTTGCTTTCATTAATATCAAGTTTATTCCTTTCATTTACTTAGTTAACTTTTATCTTATTTATGTTCTTATTTTGTTTATTTATTTTTCTTTCTTTCATTATGTTTAGTTAAATTTATTATGTCAAGATGAAAAGGTTACACTAATGGTGTAAGAATAAGTATAGTGTAAACTTAATATGGACTTTAATGTTTGATACTAACATCTTTTATATTTCTTATTTTGTTCACTTTTTAATACTTGTTAAATGATTAATCTTGATTTATGTTGTATAACACTTGGTACAACAAATGCTCGGCACTTTCATAACTCATACTGTATGGTATAACCAACACCTGAGCTATGAAATGAACTTAATTTATTATTAACATAAGTTATAATCATGAATGCTTGACGAGATTTATAAGTATTAGCATTAATCGAATAAGATGACTAATGTAATCATGTTAACAATCTATAATCAGATTGGAACCTTTTTTGTGTGGTTTTCAATTGAATAATAAGAGTTTATACTATACTTGTTTGATGTACCATTAGTGGATCATCTAACCTTAACATTTATTGTTATCATTGTTTAATTCTTACGTTAATATTTCATCTCAAAGTTCTCTTCCTCTTCTTCTTCTCCTTCTTTTTCTTTACAACTACTACTACTACTACTACTACTACTACTACTATTGCTACTATTATTGCTACTAATATTATGTTGTTATTGTTGTTACTGTTGTTGTTGCTTATAATTGTTTATAATTTATATAGTTAACCTCTTTATGGTTTGACCTCGGTCTTGCCGTGTTATATATTACATGGACACTCCCGCACTTGGGAGAAGACATCAATCTTTTGGTTGTGTCAAGTTTTTGGCGCCGTTGCTGGGGAGGTATGTTCTTGTGTAAATTATAGTATTTATTTATTTTCTTTTCTCTTTTCACTTTTCTTGTATATAGCTTTGTTTCTTTGTTCTTGTTTTATTTTCTTTTATTCTGAGGAAGAAATCACAAATAAAAAAAGCACAAAAAATATTGATGTGAATCCTTTGTCAATAGTGACAACAAATTCAACATCTGACATCACACCAATCGATGATTACTTTTTTGACGAATCCTTACTTTCTCTTAGTCCAATGCCTTGGTATGATAAAAGTATCAATTTTCTTGCTTCAAGAGATTTTTCAGCTAAATGGAGTACCCAAGATAAAGAAAAGTTTTTTAATGAAGTGAAGAACATTTATTGGGATGACCCTAACTTTTTCAAATATAGTCCTAATCAAATATTTCAAAGATGCATTCCTGACAATGAGAATGCAATTACAAAAATTTACCCTCTAAATGTGCAAGATTGAGGTTGTTAATGAATCATGAAATTCCTAAAGATAATTCATTGGTTGATTAAAGCAAAGGTCTGATTATCAGGTGAGTCCTTGAATTCCTTCATTTCACACATGCTTGAAATAGGTAAAAGCACTTTTGCAAAGAAACATCATGCAAAACGACTGAAAGTCTATCATCGATGTGCCAAATGGACTTGTAATGTACAATGTCATTCTTTAGAAATGGTATCTATAAACTATAGAGATAAAATAGAATTCATTAAGAATGGCCTGAGCAAGGAGTCTTTAGATAATCTTCTATTAACTCTTGAGACACATCTTAGTGGAGATGTGCATCATGCAATTCATGATTTATGACTAGTATTCCATTAAGAACATGCTCGACTTAGTCTTGTGAATCTGACTAAAAAAGACCCTGTTTGCTAGCTTTTAAGAAAACTAGATAAGAAGCCTATCCTCGACCCATAGAGGGCGTTTAAGCCATTTTTAGACGTAAAACCAAGGGAAGATGTGAGCCACAATAACAACTACCTATACATACACATGCTTTTTTAAAAATAAATAAATAAAGAGAGAGAGTATGTGTGTGAGACTCCAGCTAACCTACATATAAGTGGTATGATTGCCTTTTTAATTTCTCATCTATAAAATCCTCTCTTCCTTCCTTTCATTTATACTCAACCTATACATTCAACAAATATAGAAGTGTGTAGAAAAGGCATGTTCCTCAAGTCATCACATAAGAAACATTTGTGTTTTCAATGGATCTAGTCCTGGAAAAAGAAAAGGAGTTTTTAGAATCAGCAAATCATCTTGGTCAGGTGCTAGCTAAGAGAAAGATTCATTTAGTCTAAAGGGGAGGCAGTCTTGGGTTAATGAGAGGTGTGTCAATAGCTGCATTTTTAGGAGGTAGTCAAGTTTTGAGGGTTGTCCCCCAATCTTTACCACAAGGAGAAATCATTGGAAAAATAATTAGAGAAAAACTACAAGTCTCCACAATATCTGCTCGCATGAATGCAATGTTTAATCATGCTAATGCATTTATTGCCTTATCAGGTGGTATTGACACATTGGAAGAGATCTTTCATATTTCCTCTTGGGCCCAATTGCACATTCACCATTAACCCATAGGTTTGTTAAATGTTAATGGTTATTATGATAATTTATTGTCTTTTCTTGATCATGCTGTGGAACAGGAATTTCTAACATCTTATACATGACAAATCATAATCTCTACTATAGCTGCTGAATAATTAATTGACCAACTACAATCTTTTATTCCTGTAATAGATCCCTCTATGAATTACATAAATTGGTCATCCAAGGAAAGTCGTAAAAAGCTTAGATTAGATTTGAGTCTTCATTTGTAAATTTTTGTGTCCTCTTGTTTTATTATTGTGTTTTGTTATTTCTTATTTTTGTTGAAGTGTGTTTCAGGTTTGTTACTGTTTGTTATTTCAGGTGATGTCTTCAATACTCTATCTTTCTACCTTAGAACATTGAGGACAATGTCTCATTTTGGTTGAGGGGAGAGGGTAATAGCTAAAAAAAATTAACTAACTCTGTTTTCTATTTCATAAAGTAAATACAAAATTGGTGTTACTATGATGGCAGAGTAAACGAGATATTTTTATGACTCTTGAGATACATCTTAGTAACCATTCTTAATAAGGTCTATCATAATACTTCTTGAAATATTCAGCTTTATAAACTCTCACACTATTATCACTTAATTCTACTCATATACTCATTTAACATGTATTTTTAAACCTTAATTTACACACACACACTTTAACATATGATTGTGGGTTGCACATTGGATTATTACACTATTTATATTCTTTTGTTAAAGGTAACAACTAAGGAAAAGAGATAATATATAATTTAAAAAAACAAAAAAAAGAGCATAAAAAATGAAATGATGATAATAAAAATGTAGATATGTTTGGTTTTATAGCCTTCATAACCTAAGCAATTAAGCCCGAAAGGGTGTTTTAACACCTAATACCTTAAAGTCAACTGACTTGGGAGCTATTGGCCTAACGCTTGTTATATGGGTTGAGGAGAAACACTTAAGGGAATTAAACATTTCACTATCTACGTATCAATATCTACAACCCGAGTTACTAAGCTCATAGGGGTGTCTCAACACCAAATGCCTTAAAACCAACTGGTTTGGGAGTCATTAGCTGAAAGCTTGTTACATGGGTTAAAGATGCATGGTATTTTAAGTTATATGTATATATATTAAAAAAAAAAATAATCTCAACCCAAGGATGTTAACCTTAAACATTAGAATAAAAAAAAAATTTCTTCCAAAAAAAAGCTCCATAATTATGTTTTGATATATAGAGCACAAAAAATAGGTTTATTAATATTTTTTTTAAGAGGTATTGAGCATATATATAAATTTAATGAGAGTTTGTTTATCTGGATATATTAATGGAACTTGAATGATAAATACCTTGCTTTGTGGAATTTGCAAATCGTTTTTCTATTTTAATGCTTTGATTACTCGAGATTAGTAATAAGCTGGTTGGGGGTGTGATTAGTACTTAAAAGTGCATTTTTATCAAGGTTTTATGTTATCATTTTGCATTTAAAGTATCAATAACTCCTTAACTAAAACATGTTTTATAATAATATATTTAATAATATAAGATACCTTTAATTTATGGTAATTGTTCATTTTAAATGTAGACCTATCACATAAAAAAAGGATTGATTGATGAATTTAAGAATTAAAACTGAAAGGACAAAGAGATAGTCAAACTTAGAAAAGAGATGTGGGTGCAATCCAAATCAGAATACTATTCAGTGATTGGGTCATATCTGGAGCTGTAAATCTTAGATTAAGGTATACTTTATATAGATGGAAAGGTAAGACATAGGTCTACACTTTCATATAAAGCCCAAGATCTAAAAAGGCCATTTTCAAGTCCAAATTGGAGTAACAACAAAGAAGTCCGAATTTGTCTTTCAACCCCAGCATTGTTTAGTGTTTGACCCATATCTAGAGTTCTAGAAGTTCAAATGACCTGCAGTTTTTACACACGAAAGCTGAGATAATTTTCTACAACTTTCATGTTTCAAGTGGTTCTAATCTTGATGTTATCAATGACGTTTTGGGCAAACAAGAGAAGATAAGGATTGTCACCAAGTCAAGAGTTGGTTAGCCATTCGTCAATTAGTCATCAAATCAATAATTTTCAATTTTGGCCTATAAAAGAGGCATTTTCCATGCATTTAGATATCTTGGTTTCTAGATCAAGATCATGCTCTTGCTTTCTCTCTTTGTATTTTTTGTAATGTTTATACTTTGCTTTCATTAACATCAAGTTTATGCCTTTCATTTACTTAATTAACATTTATCTTATTTATATTCTTATTTTGTTTATTTATTTTTCTTTCTTTCATTATGTTTAGTTAAGTTTGTTATGTCAAGGTGAAAAGTTTACACTAATGGTGTAAGAATAAGTATAGTGTAAACTTCATATGAACTTTAATATTTGATGCTAACATGTTTTCTATGTGTTATCTTGTTCACTCTTTAATACTTTGCTTGTTAAATGACTAATCTTGATTTATGTTATATAACACTTGGTACAACAAATGCTTGACACTTTCATAGCCCATATTGTACGGTATAACCAACACCTGACCTATAAAAGGAACTTGATTTGTTATTAACATAAGTTATAATCATGAATGCTTGACGAGATTTATAAGTATTAGTATTAATCGAATAAGATGACTAATGTAATCATGTTAACAATCTATAATCAGATTGGAAACTCTTTTATGTGCGGTTTCCAATTGAATAATAAGATTTTATACTATACTTGTTTGACATTCCATTAGTGGATCCTCTAACCTTAACATTTATTATTGTCATTGTTTAATCCTTACGTTAATGTTCCATCTCATAGTTCTCTTCTTCTTCTTCTTCTTTTTCTTTACTACTACTACTATTATTGCTACTAATATTATTGTTGTTATTGTTGTTACTGTTGTTGTTTATAATTGTTTATAATTTATACAATTAACCTCCTTGTGGTTCGTTCCCGGTCTTACTGGGTTATTTATTACTTGGATACTCCCATACTTGGGACAATACAATAATCTTTTGATCATGTAAATGATGCCGTCAAGAAATGGTTGGTGATTATGGCAAGGGCTGTAATTTTTTTTAGCTCTTTATGAAATTCCTATGGAATAAATTCTTTAATATAATTGTCAATGATAGTGGTAAAGTATTATAATTTTTTTCAACTCTTTATGAAATACTAACGGGACACAATTTGTTGGTATGACAGTCAGTGATTGTGGCAAAATACTGTAATCTTTTTCAATTCTTTATGAAATACTTGATGGGACATAATCCGTCAGTATAGCCGTCAATGATTATGGCAAACTTTTGCATGTTTTGCTTGTATTGCTTGTCTATCCTCCTACACAAACACTTAAATTGCAAACTTATAGCACACATAGCGCAATAACAAAAGCAAACAATTATAAAATAAATATTTCATCTTTTAAAATATCATCCATAATATTACATTATAAAAAAAAAGGCTTTATAGCATATTTAGTAAAAAAATTTGTCTTCATCCTCAATTGAATTGTTATTAGCTTTATTACACTCTTCAATATGGTTATCATCTTCTTCGTCAATATTCTCTAGTCCACTAGATCTTAAAATAACATTCAACTCTACGTCAACATCAACAAGACTATCATCGAAACATGAAAATTCAAAGTTTTTTCTAAGTCAATTGAAAGAGCAACTTGATATGGTTCAACCAACTTACTAGCTTGAAAGACTTCATTTATCACACTTGTGTCTTTATTCTCATCCTGAACAACTTGACATGACCCCTGGGTTTATTTTTTAAACAGATAACCAATTAACTCTTGATAAGTCCCTTCTAAAGAAAAGGGTATATATGTAATAAACTTGTTGGCATTACTTTGCAAAAACAAGGACATCATTTACATTGTGAAATCTAGCTTTTGAGTTGATTTCAATGGGAGCATAGTGAGGATCTACTTTGATTCCTTTGTCAGTTATGTCATACTAATAACATTTGAATAAAAACATTCTATTTTGCTCGGTATGATATTGCAATTTGATGACCTTTTCTAATCTACCATAGTAGTCAACTTTAAACTCATTAGAAATCGATCCTCTTCTAATCTACCATAGCATTTGAATACAAACACCGTTGTTGTATGTCTTTCTTTCATGTCTGTATTCTTTGGTGTGACAAAGATATTGATATGACTAAAAGATTGATGTCTTCTTTTAAGTGCAGAAGTGTCAAAGTAATAAATAACCCGGCAAGACCGGTCAAATCACAAAGATGGTAATTGTATAAATTATAAACAATAATAATACAATAACAACAACAATAATAGTGATAGTAATATTAATAATAATAATAGTAATAGTAGTGGTAGTAGTAGCAATACTACTACTAATAATAATAATAATAAAGAATAAGTTAATGAGAACTTTGAGATGAAAGATCAATGTGAGGATAAAAAAATAATAAAAACAAATATCAAGGTTAGAGGATCCACTAATGGTATTTCAAACAAGTATAATATAAACTCTTATTACTCAAATGGAAACCACACACAAAAGAAGTTCCAATCAGATTATAAATTGTTAACATGAGTACATTAGTTATCTTATTCGAATAATGCTAATACTTGTAAATGTTACTAGCCATTCATGATTATAACTTGTTGATTAGTACTCAAAAGTGCATTTTTATCATGGTTTTATATCATCATTTTGCACTTGAAGTATCAATAACTCCTTAACTAAAGTATGTTTTATAATAATCTATCTAATAATATAAGATACCTTTAATTTGTGGTAAATGTCCATTTTAAATGCAGGCCTATCACATAAATAAAAGGATTGATTGATGACTTTAAGAACTTCAATTGCAAAGGCAAAGAGATGATCAAACTTAGAAAAGAGATGTCGGTGAAATCCAAACCGGAACACTGTTCGGTAATTGGGTCATATTTGGAGCTATAGATCTCAGATTTAGGTCTAATTTATATGGATAGAAAGGTAAGACATAGGTCTACAACTTTCATATGGAGCCCAAGATCTAAAAAGGCCATTTCCAAGTCCAAATTATTGCAACAACAAAGAAGCCCGAATCTGTCCTCCAGCCTGAGCACTGTTTAGTATTTTGGCCTTATCTGGAGTTCTAGAAGTCAAAATGAGCTGACTTTTTTACACAAGAAAGATGAGACAATTTTCTAGAACTTTCGTGTTTTTAAGTGGCTCTAATTTTGATGTTATCAATGACGTTTTGGGCAGACAAGAGGAGATAAGGATTGTCACCAAGTCAAGGGTTGGCCATCTACTCATCAATTAGTCATCAAATCAATAGTTCCCAATTTTGGCCTATAAAAGGAGGCACTTGCCATGCATTTAGGCATCTTGGTGTCCAGATCAAGATCATGCTCTTGTTTTCTCTCTTTGTATTCTTTATGCTTTGTTTTCATTAATATCAAGTTTATGCCTTTCATTTCCTTTCCTTTGCTTTGTTAACTCTTATCTTATTTATGTTCTTATTTTGTTTATCCATTTTTCTTTCTTCCATTATGTCTAGCTAAATTAATTATGTCAAGGTGAAAAGGTTACAATAATGGTGTAAGAATAATTATGGTATAAACTTAATATGGACTTTAATGTTTAATACTAATATGTTTTATATTTGTTATCTTGTTCACTCTTTAATACTTTGCTTGTTAAATGACTAATCTTGATTTATGTTGTATAACAATTGGTACAACAAATGCTTGGCACTTTCATAGCCCATACTGTATGGTATAACCAACACCTGAGCTATGAAAGGAACTTGATTTGTTGTTAACATAAGTTATAATCATGAATGTTTGACGAGATTTACAAGTATTAGCATTAGTCGAATAAGATGACTAATGTAATCATGTTAACAATCTATAATCTGATTGGAACCTCCTTTATGTGTGGTTTCCAATTGAACAATAAGAGTTTATACTATAATTGTTTAACATACCATTAGTGGAACCTCTAACCTTGACATTTGTTATTATCATTGTTTAATCTTTACTTTAATATTCTATCTCCAAGTTCTCATCATCATCATCATCTTCTTCTCTTTCTTTATTACTACTACTACTACTAGTAGTACTATTATTATTATTATTATTATTATTGTTGTTGTTGTATTGTTGATATTTATAATATGTACAATAATAACCTCCCTTTGGTTCGACCCCGGTCTTGCTGGGTTATTTATTACTTCGACACTCCTGCACTTGGGAGAAGACATCAATCTCTTTGTCGTGTCACTTATGTTAACAACAAATCAAGTTTCTTTCATATCATAGGTATCGGTTACACCATATGGTTTTTGCTATGAAAGTGCCAAGCATTTGTTGTACCAAGTATCATACAACATAAACCTTGATTAGTCATTTAACAAGCAAAGTATTAAAGAGTGAATAAGATAACAAAGAGAGGGTGAAGCTTATAAATGAGATGCTGGTGTAGTCCAAACTAGAACACTGTCTGGTAATTAAGTCATATCTGGAGCTATAGATCTCCGATTTAGGTCTGCTTTATATGGATGGAAAACTGAGACATATGCCTAAAATTCAGTTTTCAGCTCATATCTCAAGTTCTGGAAGTCCAAATGACCTTAATTTTTTTTCCTAGAAAGCTGAGATAATTCCTAGAACTTTCATTAGTGAGGTTGGATAAAATTTTAACGTCATCAATGATGTTTTGTTCAAACAACAAGATAAGAATTGTCATAAAGTCAAGATGTGGCTACCCATTCAACAATTATTCATCAAATCAATAGGTTTAAATTTTGGCCTATAAAGGGAGGCATTTGTAGACATCTTGGTTTTCAAATCAAGATCATGTTCTTGCTTTCTTTATTCTAATACTCAAGTTTTACTTATATTAATCTCTTATTTATTCTTCTGATTTCCTTTCCTTTACTTAATTAACTTTTATCTTATTTATGTTCTTATCTTATTTATTTATGTTTGCTCTCTTTAATTATGTTTAGTTAAGTTTATTATGTCAAGGTGAAAACATTATATTAATGGTGTAACAAGAAGTATAATATAAACTTAATATGGATTTTAATGTTTAATACTAACATGTTTTGTATGTATTATTTTATTCACTTCTAATACTTTGCTTGTTAAATGGTTAATTTAGATTTATGTTGTATAAGACTTAGTACAACAAATACTTGACACTTTTATAGTCCAACCGTATGGTATATTATTGATACTTAAAAGTGTATTTTTATCAAGGTTTTATATCATCATTTTGCACTTGAAGTATCAACCCCTCCTTAACTAAAGCATGTTTTATAATAATATATCAAATAATATAAGATACCTTTAATTTATGGTAAATGTTCATTTTAAATGTAGGCCTATCACAAAAATAAAAGGATTAAATGATGAATTTAATAACTGAAATTGAAAGGACAAAGAGATGGCCAAACTTAAAAAAAAAGATGTCGGTGCAGTCCAAGCCGGAACACTATTCGGTAATTGAATCATATCTAAAGCTGTAGTTCTCAAATTTAGATCTACTATATATGGATGGAAAGGTAAGACATATGCCTATAACTTTCATATGGAGCCCAAGATCTAAAAAGGTCACTTTCAAGTTCAAATTGGAGCAACAATAAAAAAGCCTGAATTTGTCCTCTAGCTTGAGAACTATTCAGTATTTTGGCCATATCTAGAGTTTTAGAAGTCGAAATAATCTGAAGCTTTTATACAAGAAAGCTGAGACAATTTCCTACAACTTTCATGTTTTCAAGTGGTTTCAGTTTTGATGTTATCAATGATGTTTTGGGCAGACAAAAGAAGATAAGGATTGTCACCAAGTCAAGAGTTGATCACCCACTCATCAAATCAATAGTTCTCAATTTTGGCCTATAAAAGGAGGCATTTGCCATGCATTTAGGCATCTTGGTGTCCAAATCAAGATCATGCTCTTGCTTTCTCTCTTGTATTTTTTTTGTATTGCTTATGCTTTGATTTCATTAATATCAAGTTTATGCCTTTCATTTTTTTTCCTTTACTTAGACTTGTTAGCTGAAAATGATCAAAATTGGGACACCGTAGGTACTTATGAGGCACCGAGTAAAACTCAACCTTATACATCTAGTCGAGGTATGTACAACCTTATTGAAGATCATGACCTTCAAGCTAAGTTTGCATCTTTAGCTAGAAAAGTCGAGGCACGAGAATTGAAAAAGAGGTGTCAATTAAAATCTGTTGAAAATATTGGGTGTCAAATATATGAAACAAATGAGCACTCAATCAATAATTGTCCAACCTTGCCTCCTTTTAAGGAATGTCTCCATGAACAAGCCTATACTTTAAACAGTTGCCAAAGGGCCAACCACAACCCACACTCACAAACATACAACCATGGATGGAGAAATCACCCAAATTTTAGTTGGAAGAATGAGAACAACAATGCACATACTTCACAACCACCATTTCAAGCACACCACAATTTCCAAAATTCTCATGGATATGCACTTCCTTATACTCCACCTCCTAGAAGAAATCTTAAGGAAACATTGCATGCATTCATTGAAAAGCAAGAGACAATCAATACTCAATTTGCTCAAAACATGACAGATTTTAAAGATACTCTTGCAAAATTAACATTTCCTCTTAGTTTCCAAGAGAAAGGTAAGTTTCCATTTTAACCACAATAAAATCCCAAGGGGCAATACAATGCAAATGCAAGTAGTTCCAGAAGCCAACACATGGATCAAGTCAAATCAGTTACTACTCTTCGCAGTGGAAAGGTTATTGAAAACCCTCTCTTGAACCTTATGAGAAAGATGATGAGTCATTCTCTGAGGGTAAGGAAGGGGTTGAATCTAAAAATTACAAAGAAAAGACTGACTCTCCACCAGCACCTCCATTTCCTCAGACCATGACCAAACAAAGGAAAGTCAATCACAACTTTGAAATTTTTAAAACTTTCAAACAGTAAGAATCAATATACCTTTGCTGGATGCTATTAAATAGGTTCCTTCCTATGCTAAATTTTTGAAAGATCTATGCATTGTGAAGAGGAAATTGAATGTGAAAAAGAAAGGTTTTTTAGCCGAACAAGTAAGTGCTATTCTTCAGAACAATAATGCTTTGAAATATAAAGACCCTGGTTATCCTACAAGTTCTTGCTTTATTGGAGAACATAAAATTAAAAGAGCCTTATTTGATCTTGGTGCTAATGTGAATTTACTTCCATATTCAGTTTTTCAGAGTCTCAATCTAGGTGAGTTAAAACTAACTTTTATATCTCTTTTACTTGCCAATAGATCTATAAAAGTGCTTAGAGGAATAATTGAAGATGTGTTAGTACAAGTCGATAAATTCATTTATCCTGTGGATTTTGTTTTCTTGGATACACAACTTGTTGAAGCATGAAATTCATTTCCTGTTATTTTAGGATGTCTGTTTCTTGCAACCTCTAACATATTGATTAATTGTAAGAATGGACTGATGAAGCTATCATTTGGAAACATGACATTGGAGATGAATATTTTCTTGCAAGTAATTTGGAGATGATTTACAAGAAGTCGATCATCTTGATGAATTAGTTTATGATCAACTTGAATCTACTTTAAGGAAAAATAAGTTGGATGAATATGAAGATTTACAAATGATTTATTTTGAGGAAGAAATCATGCATGAAAAAAGCACAAAAAATGTTGATATTAATCTTTTATCAACAGTGACAACAAATTCGACATTTGACATCATACCAATCAATGATTACTCTTTTGATGAATCCTTATTTCTCTTATTCCAATGTCTTGGTATGATAAAAATATTAATTTTCTTACTTTAGAAGATTTGCCAGTTGATTGGAGTACCCAAGACAAAGAAAAGTTTTTGAACAAAGTGAAGAACTTTTATTATGATGACTCTAACTTATTCAAATATTGTCCTGATCAAATATTTCAAAGATTCATTCCCGTTAAGGACGTAAGTAGTGTCATTAAATTTGTCATTTTGAAGCATATGGAAGTTATTTATCATAAAAAAACAGCTGCAAAAATCTTTCAAAATGGATTTTATTGACCCACCATGTTCAAGGACATGCATGCATTCTACAAAACTTGTGAAAATTGTCAAAAAGTTGATACTACTTAAAAAGTTTTGTTTTATAATTCTCAACTCTACGCATTCCCTAAAAAGCTAAGATCAAGATGGAGCAATTCTTATGGGGCCTGTGATATTGAAAATCCAATGAATAACAATGTTTTTAAGAAAAATGGACATTGTTTGAAAGCTTACTTTGATAATTTTGTAGATAAAGGTTGATTATTTTGTTTTTCTCACATTGTTTTTGTGTTTCTTTTTTAGTGATTTTTGCTAGTTTCTCTCTTCTTGGTCAAGTGGCAGATAACAGTACTCTGTGACATAAGTCAGTTCTTTTAGTTTCCTATAATAATTGATATCTGTGTATATATTTGTACAATTCTTTGAATCTCTCTTCTAATTCTCATTTGAAAATGGACACTAATCTTGAAAAATTGAAAAAGTATTTTCCTGCACTACCCCAAAATGCGATTACAAAAATTTATCGTGCTAGATGTGCAAGATTGAGATTATTAATGAATCATGGAATTCCTGAAGATATTCGCTAATTGATTGAAGAAATGTCCGATTATCAGGTGAGTTCTCTAACTCCATCATTTCACACATGCTTGGAACAGGTGAAAGCACTTTAATAAAGAAACGTCATGCAAAACGACTGAATGTCTGTCATCAATATGCTAGATGGACTTGTAATGCACAATATCATTATTTAGGAATGGTATCTATAAACCGTAAAGATAAAATACAATTCATTAAGGATGGTCTGAGTAAGGAGTCTTTAGATAATCTTCTATTGACTTTTTAGTCGCATCCTAGTGGAGATGTATAGTGCAATTAATGATTTATGGTCCCTATTTCATAAAGAATATGCTCGACTTAGTCTTGAGAATCTGACTAAAAAAGACCTGATTAGTACTCAAAAGTGCATTTTTATCATGGTTTTATATCATCATTTTGCACTTGAAGTATCAATAACTCCTTAATTAAAGTATGTTTTATAATAATCTATCTAATAATATAAGATACCTTTAATTAATGCTAAATGTCCATTTTAAATGCAGGCCTATCACATAAATAAAAGGATTGATTGATGACTTTAAGAACTTCAATTGCAAAGGCAAAGAGATGATCAAACTTAGAAAAGAGATGTCGGTGCAATCCAAACCAGAACACTATTCGGTAGTTGGGTCATATCTGGAGCTATAGATCTCAGATTTAGGCCTACTTTATATGGATGGAGAGGTAAGACATAGGCCTACAACTTTCATATGGAGCCCAAGATCTAAAAAGGCCATTTTCAAGTCCAAATTGTTGCAACAACAAAGAAGCCCGAATCTGTCCTCCAGCCCGAGCACTGTTAATTATGTCAAGGTGAAAAGGTTATACTAATGGTGTAAGAATAAGTATGGTATAAACTTAAAATGAGCTTTAATGTTTGATATTAACATGTTTTATATTTGTTATCTTATTCACTCTTTAATACTTTGCTTGTTAAATGACTAATTTTGATTTATGTTATATAACAATTGGTACAACAAATGCTTAGCACTTTCATAGCCCATACTATATGGTATAATCGACACCTGAGCTATGAAAGGAACTTGATTTGTTGTTAATAGAAGTTATAATCATGAATGCTTGATGAAATTTACAAGTATTAGCATTAACTGAATAAGATGACTAATGTAATCATGTTAACAATCTATAATGTGATTGGAACCTCCTTTGTGTGTGGATTCCAATTGAACAATAAAAGTTTATACTATACATGTTTTACATAGCATTAGTGGAACCTCTATCCATGACATTTGATATTATCATTGTTTAATCCTTACATTTATATTCTATTTTCAAGTTTTCATCATCATCATCATCTTCTTCTTCTTCTTCTCTTTCTTTACTACTACTAGTACCACTAGTATTATTATTGTTGTTGTTGTTACTATTATTATTGTTGTTGTTATTTATAATTTGTACAATAACCTCCCTGTGGTTCGACCCTGGTCTTGCTGTGTTATTTCTTACTTCGACACTCCTGCACTAGGGAGAAGACATCAATCTTTTCATCGTGTCAAGTTTTTGGCGTCGTTGCTGGGGAGATAAGTTTTGTATAAATTATAATATTTATTTTATTTTCTCTTTTCACTTTTCTTGTATATAACTTTGTTTCTTTTTTCTTGTTTCTTCTTTTTTTGTACTATACTTGTTTGACATACTATTAGTGGAACCTCTAACCTTGACGTTTGATATTATCACTGCTTAATCCTTACATTAATATTCTATCTTCAAGTTCTCATCATCTTCTTCTTCTTCTCTTTCTTTAATTATTATTACTACTACTCCTACTACTCCTACTATTATTATTATTGTTCTTGTTGTTGTTGCTATTACTATTATTGTTGTTATTGTTATTATTGTTGTTGTTGTATTGTTGTTATTTAAAATTTGTATAATAACCTCTCTGTGGTTTGACCCCGGTCTTGCCGGGTTATTTATTACTTGGACACTCCTGCACTTGGGAGAAGACATGAATCTTTTTGTCGTGTCAAGTTTTTGGCGCCGTTGCTGGGGAGGTAAGTTTTGTATAAATTATAATATTTATTTTATTTTCTCTTTTCACTTTTCTTGTACATAATTTTATTTCTTTTCTCTTGTTTCTTCTTTCTTTTTTTTTCCTTTTCCATTTATTCTATTCCTACACGTGCATGAGAGTGTGGTCACGTACATCAAGTGGTAGACTTTGTAGGGTATCCTCATCATTTTCAGAAAATATGGCTGAAGAAGATAATCAATTACTTCATAATAAGAATAACCGTGCTAGAACACTTAGAGACCACATGAATCCAAGAAGAACAAGTGCACCATCATGCATAGTTTTTCCTCCTGATGCATCTCATTTTAATTTTAAGCCAGGCATTATTCAACTTTTACCTTCTTTTCATGGTTTAGAATTGCAAAATCCATACTTGCATTTAAGGGAATTTGAGGAGGTCTGCAACACATATAATAATTTAAATTATAGCATTAACTCTATTAGATTAAAGCTTTTTCCTTTTTCATTAAAAGATAAAGCTAAAACATAGCTACAAATTTTAAGACCAGGATCCATTCGTGCTTGGGATGAAATGCAACAACAGTTTTTAAAAAAGTTTTTCCCATCTCATAGAACAAACTCTTTCAAAAGACAAATCATCATTTTCACTCAAAAACCAGGAGAAACATTTTACCAATGTTGGGATAGGTATCGAGACTTACTTAGTACTTGCCCTCATCATGGTTTTGAAACATGGAGATTGGTTTCACATTTTTATGAAGGGTTAACACCTAAAGATAGGCAAATGGTTGAATTGATGTGTAATGGAACTTTTGGAGATAAAGACCCAGATGAAGCAATGGAGTACTTAGACTTGTTAGCTGAAAATGCTCAAAATTGGGACACTGCGGGTACTTATGAGGTATCGAGTGAAACTCAACCTCATACATCTAGTGGAGGTATGTACAACCTTATGGAAGATCATGACCTTCAAGCCAAGTTTGCATCTTTAGCTAGAAAAGTCGAGGCACTAGAATTGAAAAAGAGTGGTCAATTAAAATCTGTTGAAAACATTGCATGTCAAATATGTGAAACAAATGAACACTCAACCAATATCTATCCAACTTTGCCTTCTTTTAAGGAATGTCTCTATGAACAAGCTCATGCTTTAAATAGTTTCCAAAAGGCCAACCACAACCCATACTCACAAACATACAACCTGGTTGGAGAAATCATCCAAATTTTAGTTGGAGGAGTGAGAACAACAATGCATAAACTTCACAACCATCATTTCAAGCACACCATAATTTTCAAAATTTTGATGGATATGCAGCTCTTTATACTCCACCTCCTAGAAGAAATCTTGAGGAAATATTGCATGCATTCATTGAAAAGCAAGAGACAATCAATACTCATCTTGCTCAAAACATGATAGATTTTAAAGATACTCTTGCAAAATTAACATCTGCTCTTAGTTTCCAAGAGAAAGGTAAGTTTCCATCTCAACCACAATAAAATCCCAAGGGGCAATACAATGTAAATGCAAGTAGTTCCGGAAGCCAACACTTGGATCAACTCAAATCAGTCACTACTCTTCGCAGTGGTAAGGTTATTCAAAAACCCTCTCTTGAACCTTATGAGAAAAATGATGAGTCAATCTTTGAGGGTAAGGAAGGGGTTAAATCTAAAAATTACAAAGAAAAGACTGATTCTCCACCAGCACCTCCATTTCCTCAGACCATGACCAAACAAAAAAAAGTCAATCACAACTTTGAAATTTTTAAAACTTTCAAACAGTAAGAATCAATATACCTTTGCTGGATGCTATTAAATAGATTCTTTCCTATGCTAAATTTTTGAAAGATTTGTGCACTGTGAAGAGGAAAGTAAATGTGAAAAAGAAAGCCTTTCTAGCCGAACAAGTAAGTGCTATTCTTCAGAACAATAATGCTTTGAAATATAAAGACCATGGTTGTCCTACAATTTCTTGCTTTATTGGAGAGCATAAAATTGAAAGAGCCTTACTTGATCTTGGTGTTAGTGTGAATTTACTTCCATATTCAGTTTTTCAGAGTCTCAATCTAGGTGAGTTAAAACCATCTTCTATAACTATTTTACTTGCTGATAGATCTATAAAAGTGCCTAAAGGAATAATTGAAGATGTGTTAGTACAAGTTGATAAATTCATTTATCCTATGGATTTTATTGTCTTGGACACACAACCTATTGAAGTATGTAATTCATTTCATGTTATTTTAGGATGTCCATTTCTTGCAACTTCTAACGCATTGATTAATTGTGGGAATGGAGTGATGAAGCTATCATTTGGAAACATGACATTGGAATTGAATATTTTTAACATTTGCAAGTAACCTAGAGATGATAATGATTTACAAGAAGTGGACTTTACTAAAAAATTAATTCATGATCAATTTCCAACCACTTCTAGTGAAATTGAGATTGATGAATCTGATGATTTGCAAATGATTTATTTTTAGGAAGAATCAAAGACAAGTAATTGGAGGCCATAAATTGAGGAATTGCCACCACGATCAATTAAATCCATACCTTCAAGTGTTCAATCACCCAAACCTGATTTGAAGTCATTGCCATCAAATCTCAAATACTTATTTTTGGGAGAAAATGAAACTTTTCTGTTTTTGGCCAGGTGTGAAGAGAAGAATCTTGTGCTGAATTGAGGAAAATGTCACTTTATGGTAACAAACGACATTATATGTGGTCACATTGTTTCATCAAAAGGAATTGAGGTTGACAAATCTAAAATCAAGTTAATTGCAAACTTGCCAACACCAAAATCTATTAAAGATGTTGAATCATTCTTAGAACATGCTGGTTTTTATAGAAGGTTCATCAAGGATTTTAGCGTAATATCTAAGCCCCTAAGTAACCTTCTAACAAAGGATAATATTTTTGAATGGATTGAACATTATGAAAAAGCCTTTGTTAAACTTAAAAACTTGCTTACTTGTGCTCCTGTCATTCAACCTCCTGATTGGTCATTACCTTTTGAAATAATGTGTGATGCTAGTGATTATGTCGTAAGTGCTATTTTAGGACAAAGAAAAGAACTATGCAAGTAAAACTTTAAATAATGCTCAAATGAATTATACCACCACTGAAAAAGAATTACTTGCAGTAGTATTTACATGTGAAAAATTCAGGTCTTATCTTATTGGTTCACCTGTTGATGTTTTTAGTGATCATGCAGCATTGAAATATTTTTGTTCTAAGAAAGATTCTAAGGCTAGATTGGTGCGGTGGATTTTGTTACTTCAAGAATTTGATATCACAATCAAAGATAAGAAAGGCAACGAAAATGTTGTCGCAGATCACTTGTCAAGATTGACAATAGATTCAAAAACTGACATCATATCAATCGATGACTACTTTCCCAATGAATCTCTACAATGCCTTGGTTTGCTAATATTGTCAGTTTTCTTGTTTCAGGACAATTGCCAGCTCATTAGATCTCCCAAGATAAAAGAAAGTTCTTGAATGAAGTGAAGAACTTTTATTGGGATGACCCTTATTTATTCAAATATTGTCCTNGATTGAGATTGTTAATGAATCATGGAATTCCTGAAGATATTCGCTGGTTGATTGAAGCAAAAGTCCGATTATCAAGTGAATCCTCTAACTCCTTCATTTCACACAAGCCTAGAACAGGTAAAAGCACTTTTGCAAAGAAACGTCGTGCAAAACGACTGAAAGTTTGTCATCGATGTGCTAGATGGACTTGTATTCTTTATGCTTTGTTTTCATTAATATCAAGTTTATGCCTTTCATTTCCTTTGCTTTGCTTTGTTAACTCTTATCTTATTTATGTTCTTATTTTGTTTATCTATTTTCTTTCTTCCATTACGTTTAGCTAAGTTAATTATGTCAAGGTGAAAAGGTTACACTAATGGTGTAAAAATAAGTATGGT
This sequence comes from Populus ilicifolia, assembly GCA_015708895.1. NCBI lineage: Eukaryota > Viridiplantae > Streptophyta > Magnoliopsida > Malpighiales > Salicaceae > Populus > Populus ilicifolia. The sequence goes on from SRLM01003443.1 coordinate 25,846, forward strand.
ATAAACTTAATATGGACTTTAATGTTTGATACTAACATATTTTATATTTGTTATCTTGTTCACTCTTTAATACTTTGCTTGTTAAATGATTAATCTTGATTTATGTTGTATAGCAATTGGTACAACAAATGCTTGGCACTTTCATAGCCCATACTGTATAGTATAACCGACACCTGAGCTATGAAAAGAACTTGATTTGTTGTTAACATCAGTTATAATCATGAATGCTTGACAAAATTTACAAGTATTAGCATTAATTGAATAAGATGACTAATGTAATCATATTAACAATCTATAATCTGATTGGAACCTCCTTTATATGTGGTTTCCAATTGAACAATAAGAGTTTATACTATACTTGTTTGACATACCATTAGTGGAACCTCTAACCTTGACATTTGATATTGTTACTATTCAATCCTTACATAAATATTTCATCTCTAAGTTCTCATCATCATCATCATCATCTTCTTCTTTTTCTTTATTACTACTAGTACTACTACTACTACTACTATTACTATTATTGTTGTTATTGTAGTTGTTGTATTGTTGTTGTTTATAATTTGTACAATAACCTCCCTATGGTTCGACTCCGGTCTTGCTGGGTTATTTATTACTTCGACACTCCTGCACTTGGGAGAAGACATCAATCTTTTTATAGTGTCAAGTTTTTGGCGCCGTTGCCGGGGAGGTAAGTTTTGTATAAATTAAAATATTTAGTTTATTTTCTCTTTTCACTTTTTCTTGTATATAACTTTGTTTCTTTTCTCTTGTTTCTTCTTCTTTTGTTTTCCTTTTCCTTTTATTCTATTCCTACACGTGCATGAGAGTGTGGTCATGTACATCAATGGTAGACTTTGTAGGGTATCCTCATCATTTTCAAAAAAATTTGGCTGAAGAAAATAATCAATCACTTCATAATGAGAATAATGAGAATAACCGTGCTAGAACACTTAGAGACCACATGAATCCAACAAGAACAAGTGCACCATCATGTATAGTTTGTCCTCCCGATGCATCTCATTTTAATTTTAAACCAGGCATTATCCAACTTTTACCTTCTTTTCATGGTTTTGAATTGGAAAATCCATACTTGCATTTAAAGGAATTTGAGGAGGTCTGCAACACATATAACAATCTAAATTGTAGCATGAACACCATCAGATTAAAGCTTTTTCCTTTTTCATTAAAAGATAAAGCTAAAACATGTCTACAAAATTTAAGACTAGAATCCATTCGTGCTTGGGATGAAATGCAACAACAGTTTTTAAAGAAGTTTTTCCCATCTCATAAAAGAAACTCTTTCAAAAGACAAATCACCACTTTTATTCAAAAACCAGGAGAAACATTTTACCAATATTGGGATAGGTATCGAGACTTACTTAGTACTTGCCCTCATCATGGTTTTGAAACATGGAGATTGGTTTCACATTTTTATGAAGGGTTAACACCTAAAGATAGGCAAATGGTTGAATTGATGTGCAATGGAACTTTTAAAGACAAAGACCGTAATGAAGCAATGGAGTACTTAGACTTGTTAGCTGAAAATGCTCAAAATTAGGACACCGCGGGTACTTATGAGGTACCGAGTAAAACTCAACCTCGTACATCTAGTAGAGGTATGTACAACTTTAGGGAAGATCATGACCTTCAAGCAAAGTTTGCATCTTATGAGAAAGATGATGAGTCAATCTCTAAGGGTAAGGAAAAGGTTGAACCTGAAAATTGCAAAGAAAAGACTGATTCTCCGCCAGCACTTCCATTTCCTTAAGCCATGACCAAACAAAGAAAAGTCATTCACAACTCTGAAATCTTTGAAATTTTCAAACAGGTAAGAATCAATATACCTTTGCTGGATGCTATTAAACAGATTCCTTCCTATGCTAAATTTTTGAAATACCTTTTTAGCCGAACAAGTAAGTGCTATTCTTCAGAACAATGATGCTTTGAAATATAAAGACCCTGGTTGTTTTACAATTTCTTGCTTTATTGGAGAGCATAAAATTGAAAGAGCTTTACTTGATCTTGGTGCTAGTGTGAATTTACTTCTATATTTAGTTTTTCAGAGTCTCAATCTACGTGAGTTAAAACCAACTTCTATAACTCTTTTACTTGCTGATAGATCTGTAAAAGTGCCTAGAGGAATAATTGAAGATGTGTTAGTACAAGTCGATAAATTCATTTATCCTATGGATTTTGTTGTCTTGGACACACAACCTGTTGAGGCATGTAATTCATTTCCTGTTATTTTAGGACATCCGTTTCTTGCAACTTCTAACGCATTGATTAATTGTAGGAATGGACTGATGAAGCTATCTTTTGGAAACATGACATTGGAGATGAATATTTTCAACATTTGCAAGCAACCTAGAGATGATAATGATTTACAAGAAGTAGATCATATTGACGAATTAGTTTATGATCAACTTGAATCTACTTTAAGTAAAAATGAGTTGGATGAATTGGAAGATTTGCAAATGATTTATTATAAGGAAGAAATCACGGATGAAAAAAGCACCGAAAATGTTGATGCGGATCTTTTGTCAACAGTGACAACACATTCGACATCTGACATCACACCAATCGATGATTACTTTCCTAACAAATCCTTAGTTTCTCTTAATCCAATGCCTTGGTATGATAAAAATATTAATTTTCTTGCTTTTAGAGATTTGCCAGCTGATTGGAGTACCAAAGACAAAGAAAAGTTTTTGAACGAAGTGAAGAACTTTTATGGTGATGACCCTAACTTATTCAAATATTGTCCTAATCAAATATTTCAAAGATTCATTCCCGACAATAAGGTAAGTAGTGTCATTAAACTTTGTCATTCTGAAGCATGTGAAAGTGATTTCTCGTCAAATAAGACTACTACAAAAATCTTTCAAAATGGATTTTATTAGCCCACCATGTTCAAAGACATGCATGCATTCTGCAAAACTTGTGAAAATTGTTAAAAAGTTGATACAAGTCAAAAAGTTTTGTTTTATAATTCTCAACTCTATGCATTCCCTAGAGAGCTAAGACCAAGATGGAGGAATTCTTATGGGGCCTGTGATATTGAGAATTCAATGAATGAGAATGATTTTAAGGAAAATGAACATTATTCGAAATCTTACTTTGATAATTTTTCTAATGAAAATGAATCAACTGGTTTGAACGATCTTGTAGATAAAGGTTGATTATTTTATTTATCTCACATTGTTTTTGTGTTTCTTTTTGAGTGATTTTTGCTAGTTTCTCTCACCCCGGTCAAATGGCGGATAACAGTACTTCGTGATGTAAGTCGGTTTTTTTAGTTTTCCATAATAACTGATATCTATATATACATTTGTGCAATTCTTTGAATCTCTTTCCCAATTCTCATTTGAAAATGGACACTAATCTTGCAAAATTGAAAACGTATTTTCCCGCTCTGCCTTAAAATGCGATTATAAAAATTTACTGTGCTAGATGTGCGAGATTGAGATTGTTAACGAATCATGGAATTCCTAAAGATATTCGCTGGTTGATTGAATCGAAAGTCCGATTATCAGGTGAGTCCTCTAACTCCTTCATTTCACACATGCCTGGAACAGGTAAAAGCACTTTTGCAAAGAAACGTCGTGCAAAACGACTGAAAGTTTGTCATCGATGTGCTAGATGGACTTGTAATACACAATGTCGTTTTTTAGGAATGGTATCTATAAACCGTGAAGATAAAATACAATTTATTAAGGATGGACTGCGTAAGGAGTCTTGAGATAACCTTCTATTGACACTTGAGACGCATCCTAGTGGAGATGTGCATCGTGCAATTCATGATTTATGGCCACTATTTCATAAAGAACATGATTGACTTAGTCTTGGGAATCTGACTAAAAAAGACCCTGTTTGCCAATTTTTAAGAAAACTAGATGGGAAGCCTATCCTCGACCTATAGAGGGCGTTTAAGCCGTTCTTGGACATAAAACCAAGGGAAGATGTGAGCCACAATTACAACTACCTGTCGAATGTGCAGTTGGGCCCAAGAGGAAATATGAAATATCTCTTCCAATGTGCCTAGACCACCTGGTAAAGCAATGAAGGTGTCAGCATGGTTAAACATTGCATTCATTCGAGCTGACATTGTAG
>SRLM01003451.1:1658-22265 GCA_015708895.1 Populus ilicifolia
TATTATTATTATTATTATTATTATTGTTGTTGTTATTATTATTATTGTTGTTGTGGAATTGTTGTTATTTATAATTTGTACAATAACCTCCCTGTGGTTCGACCCCGGTCTTGCCGGGTTATTTATTACTTCGACACTCCTGCATTTGGGAGAAGACATCAATCTCTTTGTCGTGTCAATAACCCATATTGGGGGGAGCATATATTTAAATGTCGCACGTTACCAGTGTGGTGTCTGATGGTGATTTTTTGTTTGATTTTAGGTTTCATTGTTTTTTATAAATAAAGGAGTCGCCACCTAGTATTATAGTCGCTAGGAAACCTAACTGATCTTTTATAGATTCTAAAATAAGGAACTGGTTGTATATAAGAAAGGTATTAGCACTCCTAGTACGTCCTATCTAAGGTAAGCTACTTGATATTTAGTTTGCTTTATAATTTATATGGTGTTGGTGTTTTCTAATCCCATTAGTTTTTGTAAGTTTAATTCAAACTAAATTTATTAAGATAGAAATTCAAGGAGATTCCACGTGCCTTAAAAGCTTTTTTTTTAATATTTTAAAAGTTTATAACTCGTAAATTGCAAAGAAGAGAGACAAAAATTTAGAGCGCTTTAAAAACCTTTTTTTTTATCTTAGTGTTTTATACTCTCACAGCTCATAAACCATAGAGTAAAAAAATTTAAAATGTCCTCGATTATAATCAAGGTTTCTTTCAAAGATATATGATGACTTATTATCCTTAAAAAATTATTTTAGATATTTACTATTTAGAGTTTCTTTATCCAAATATTAACAGTAAATAATAACAAGCTACTCCCATTAAATATTATAAATATTCATCTCTTTAAGATTTCTTTATCCAAACATTAATGATGAGTAATAAATAAATTCCCAACAAAATAATTTTTTTTTTAAATATTGGCTAATATCTTTTGGAGTTTTACATGTTATAAAATCCAGAAATATAAAAAATTAATTTTTATATTTAAAAAATCCATGCAAAAACATATTTTCAAAACTTTAAATATTTATTATTTTTTTATATAAATAAAAACATTCAAAATATGTTAGGATATCAATTATATGAAACATACAAAAATATTTTTTTATATTTTTTTTATCTAGAGCACAAACATCACAATAAATCATAATTAAAATCAATAAACCACATATTAATTAAATTTTTAAAATTTTAATAAATAAGTTATTAAATCTCAAAAAATATATCTAAACATATTCTTATATTTTCATAAAAAAATACAACATAATTTTTTTAAAAAATTAATTTCTAAAATACTTGATCCTATGCAAATTAAAATATTAAATTTTTATCTTTTTTATTTTTTAATTCAATAACACACATATATATATAAAAAATACAAACAAACACACATTCATTTTTATTTTGTTTTTTTCTTATACACATATATAATTACAAATAACAAAAATTTAAAATAAAGCAACACATTCCATAAATAAAAAATTACAAAATAGCCCCAAACAATCTGAAATTTCAGGGAAGGCCTTCTGCACCACCGACATAGTAGCAGCGCGTCTTCTCCACACGCCTCCGTAGGGAAAGTCTGGAAACGGGTAGATCCAGCCTGGCTTCTTCTCCTCTTCCCTTCCTTGCCAGCGGTGAAGATCATCATCATCTGCAGTGAGAGTAAAACACACAAACAATAGTTGATTTTAAGTTTTTAGTTTCTTGTTCACAGATCTGTTTTCTTTCTCTTCTTCTCTATTTTGGATTTGCTTCTCTCTACATATATGTTCTTTTCTTTTCCTTTCCCATTCTTCTGTGTAGCTATCGGTGGTTGGTTCGTGTCTTGGCAAAGACGACAGCCTGCAGACTGCTCCTTTTCGATTGGAGAGGAATGAGCAAATCGGGGTGAATAGCCTATGGGACTCCTGTACTTTGGCTGGTTTCGGGGCCGGTTGAAAGAGATGAAGGAAAGAACAGGGGTGGCCAGTCTTCACGAGCTGCGCAGTGATGGTGAAGGAGAAACGGCTGAGTAAGAGATGGGTAATGGTAGCTCTTGTTCTGTGAGCTAAAGGATGACAGATTGGTGAAGACAGAGAAGGCCAGTTTGGTTGGTTTGTGGGGGAAGATAGGGATGGCTGAGAGAGGGAAGAAAGGCCGAGAGCAGATTGATAGGGGCTCGGGTCGACTGAGAGGAGACTATTGATCTATGACCAACTGAAGAGGGAAACTGAAAATTCTTCTAGGCCAAAGTAGAGTTTTCTCTGGTTTGGCTAAAGGGAGGAGAGCTATCGAGGGAGAGTCAACCAGATGAAGAAGAGGAGGGCTGGTCTCCGTGTAAAAAAAAAAAATCCAAAGGCCAAGGGTGGGGGTGCGGCTTGGTTTCACCGAATGCAAAAAAATTAGGTATAGGTTTTTTTAATAGCTACCCTAAATTTGTTTCTTTAAAAATTATCCTTTATCAATTTTCTTCCCCCCTTTTATATTATTAAAGATTCACTTATATAAAAAATATTTATATGTACTATTTAAAGAAATATTACAATAATTATTATAGAGATTGTTTCTATAACTAGTACTAACAAATCCTATATATGTAGCATTTTATATTACAGTAATTGTATTCTATAACTAGCTCTAACAAATCCTATATATATAATATTTTATATTATAGTGATTATTTTCCATAACTAGTATGAATCAAATCATATATCTATGATATTTTATATTGTAATGATTATTTTTTATAATTAGTATGAATCAAATCAAATTACATATGATTTGGTAATTATCTTCTTGACATATTGCTTCATTAATATTAGCCCCTATGCTTTATGTTATACCTTTATTTTTTTTATTTATCAAAATATAGGTCAAAAATTAGATAGCAACATTAAAGATCAAAGGCTAAAGAGAGATAATGAATAAACTAAAAAGCTTGAGAAATTCTAGATGTTGGGGGCATGCCAAAATAAAAGACAAATATGACAAAGTCAAGATTAAAACTAAAAGAGGATGTCCTACCAAAGCAAACAAAAATGGTAAATCAAAGAAACACGATGAAAAAAAATGAGAGATTATAATAGTGATCCTAAATTTTTAGAACCTGAAAATACTTTTTGAACTTAAAAATATCTTTCTTTCATAACCAAAAGTCATAAAATGCATTACATGTCTTTTAAAAGTCCTTTCTTATTAAACAAGCATTAAAGATAATAATTACTAAAGATTAAACCCCGTGAAAATTATAAGAAATTCAAAACAAAATTGTCAAAAGCTTACATCAAATAACTTCCTATCTTTAAAAATACAAAATTTATTTTAGCCATGAGTAGCCTAATTTTGAGCTAATGCTTCCTCTTAAAATTTACCCTATCAATTTTCAACCAAAAACTCACAAAAGATGCATTTTAGTGTTAAATGACATTTCATAAGGTTATAAGTAAAGAAAAAATTTCAAGTTTATATCTTTTGATTTCTTTACAATGATTAGATTTAAATGTATATAATCCTTGAAATTTGCAAGTTGATTCTAAAGCAAGAAAGAAATTTTCAAACAAAAAAAAACCTTGACCAAATTTATAAAGACCTTGGCAGAAATAACATTAACACTTATGAGTCATCCTTGAAAAGTTAAGTAATCAAGGGGCAATGTAGTGGATCTTGAGAGTGGAAATTGATAATATCAAGATTAGATAGGGGCAAAGAAGCCATTATGATAACAATAATCAAATGATGATTCAGTGAAAACCATGAAAGCTATAAATGGCATCTAACAATGATAAATATTTCTTAATAATAATCAAAAGAACTAGAACAACTAAATTAGATGAAGATAATGTTTCTCAAATATAATAGACTACTTGGCGAACTCTAACAGCAATTAAGAGTAATGTTATATTTGAGGGACATCTTCATATCCTAAAATCTTATATACCCTTTTAAAGGTTGGCTATGATACATGAAAATTATTATGAAATGAATGCATCAGTTTAGGGTAATTTGCAACAATCATTAATGCAAAATGATTTGATAAATAAGAGTAACAGAGTGTTATTTCTCCATCAAAATAGAAAAAGTGGGTAGTGGTGCAAGAATACCATAATTTAGGGGCACCATTTAACTAAAGGGCAATTTCATGGCTAAGAAAGTTTGTCACTTCTCATAGAATGGTTAACCAGGTACAACTTCATTTATTACCTAAAGGTCCAGACTTAACGACAAAAAAGGTAATCAAACACAGTAGCCATATGAATTAAACCCATATAAGTTAAAGAGTCTAAAGATTAAGAGAACTCATCATATAAATTACAAAACTCATCCATCAAGCAATAGAGATATGACAAGCAAAAAGGGACTTGCAGTTTTTTGCAAAAATTACAAACCTTATCAAACCAGGTAAGGATGCATGTATATCATCTAATCTCACATCTCAACTGGGTCAAATATTTAAGGCTTTATTTGGTTTGTCACTGTTATTATAAAGGAACTCTGGCTTAAGTATGTGTTTGGCAAACATGTCCTTATGCATGTTTTGATAGTTTTATTTTGAATAAAAATATTGTTCTGCCAAATATGGTCTTAGACAATTGATTTTTGCTTTTTGCATACAGCTCAATCCTTATTAAAAAAAAATTCATTTTTATTTATAAAAAAAAAAAAGAAGTTTTTTTTAACATGGTTTTAAAAAAAAATACTTATGTTGATTTTTCTTTGCATCTTTTGGAATTTACACTAATTTTGTAAATTTTCTTTAAGATTTGGCCAATATTTCAATAACCCTAAAAATTTTATTTCATAAAAACTAATAGTTAATAACATAACCAAAAGATTAATGTTTTCTTCCAAGTGTAGGAGTATCGAACAAATAAATAACCCGATAAAATCAAGATTGAACCACAGGAGATGAACTATATAATAATGATGGTGGTGGTGGTTTAAAAAGAACTTTAAGATGTAAAATTAATGTGAAGATTAACAATGATAAAAATTATTGTCAAAGTTAGAGGATCTACTAATGGTATTTCAAACAAGTATAGTATAAATTTTTTTATTACTCAACTGAAAATCACATACAAAAAAAAGTTCCAATTGGATTATAAATTGTTAACATGATTATATTAGTTATTTTATTTGAATAATGCTAATAATTGTAAATGTTGTCAAGTATTCATTATTATAACTTATGTTAACAACAAATCAAATTTCTTTCATAGTACAAATGTTGGTTATATCATACGGTTAGGTTATGAAAGTACCAAGTATTTATTCTTCCAAGGATTATACAACATAAATTTAGATTAACCATTTAACAAGTAAAGTATTAAAAGTAAACAAGATAACAAATACAAAACATATTAGTATCAAACATTAACATCCATGTTGAGTTTACACTATACTTATTCTTATACCATTAGTGTAACATTTTCACCTCAATATAATAAACTTAACTAAACATAATAAAAGAGAGAAATACAAATAAATAAGGTATAAGTTAACTAAGTAAAATAAAGGAAATGAAAGGTATAAACAATAGATTAATGAAAGCATAACTTAAGCATTACAAAAATTTAAAGAAAGAAAGCAAGATCATAAACTTAATTTAAAAACCAAAATGCCTAAATGCTTGGCAAATGCCTTATTTTATAGGTCAAAATATAAAATTATTGATTTGTTAATTAATTTTTGAGTGGGTAGCTACATTTTGACTTAGTGACAATCCTTATTGATTTGTCCTTTCACTTTCAATAGTTAATCATAAAAATCAATCCTTTAAATTGTGAGATATACTTACATTTAAAATGAACATTTATCATAAACTAAAGATATCTTATATTATCAAACTTCTTATTATAAAACATGTTCTAATTTAGTTATTGATACTTCAAGTGCAAAAAGATGATAAAACCATAATAAAAATGCACTTTTAAGTATTAATCATAAGCATCATTCTTCAAAACAATAACGCTTTGAAATATAAAGACCCTAGTTGTCCTACAATTTCTTGCTTTATTAGAGAACATAAAATTAAAAAAGTTTTACTAGATCTTGAAGCTAGTGTGAATTTACTTTCATATTTAGCCTTTCAGAATCTTAATCTTAGTGAGTTAAAATCAACTTTTGTAACTATATTACTTGTTGATAGATCTATGAAAGTGCTTAGAGGAATAGTTGAAGATGTGTTAATACAAGTTGATCAATTCATTTATCTTGTGGATTTTATTATCTTTGATACACAAACTATTGAAGCATGTAATTTAATTCTTGTTATTTTAGGATGTCCCTTTTAGGACGTCCTTTTCTTGCAACTTCTAAAATATTGATTAATTGTAAGAATAAATTGATGAAGTTATCATATGGAAACATGACATTAGAGATGAATATTTTCAACATTGCAAGCTACTTAGAGATAATAATGATTTACAAGAAGTGGAATTTATTGAAAAATTAGTTCATGATCAAATTGAAACTATTTCCAATGAAATTGAGTTTAATGAATCTAAGAATTTGTGAATAATTTATTTACAAGAAGAATAAAAGGCAAGTAATTAGAGACCACAAATTAAAGAGTTGCCACCACAATCAATTAAGTCTATATCTTCAAATGTTTAGCCACCAAAACTTGATTTGAAGTTGTTACCATTCAAACTCAAATCCTCATTTTTTGGGAGAAAATAAAACTTTTTCGATAATAATCTCTTCTAAACTTAATACACATAAAAAAGGTAAGTTATTACAAACTCTAAAAATGCACAAAAATGCATTAAGATGGATCATAGCTGACATAAAAAAATTAGTCCTTTAATTTGCATACACAGGACTTATTTAGAGGAAAATGCTAAACCTCTAGAGAAATACAATGAAGACTTAATAATAATGAGGAATAAGTCATTAAGCTTCTAAATAATGGAATCATTTATCATATTTTTGAAAGCAAATGGGTAAGTCCTACCCAAGTTGTACTGAAAAAGTCTGGAGTCACTGTGATAACAAATGAGAAAAATGAGTTAATTCCAACAAGAACTGTTATTAGTTAGCACATGTGCGTTGACTATAAGAAACATAATTCAATGACTAGAAAAAATCATTTTTCTTTGCCTTTCATGGATCAAATCCTTGAAAGAGTTGCAGGTCATGAATTTTGTTATTTTCTAGATGGCTATTCAGGTTATAATCAAATTCAAATTGCATTGAAAGTTAAAGAGAAGACAACCTTCACATGTCCATTTGGTACTTTTACATATCAAAAGATGCCTTTTGGATTATATAGTGCACCGGTCATATTTCAATGATGCATGCTTAGCATATTCAATGGTATGATTGAATGTTTTCTTGAAATGTTTATAGATGATTTTTTTATTTTTGGCAATTCATTTGATGATTGTTTGACTAACTTAGAAAAGCTTTTGAGCAGGTGTCAAGAGAAAAATCTTTTATTGAATTAGGAAAAATATCATTTTATGGTAACAAATAGCATTGTACTTGGTCATATTGTTTCATAAAAAAAAATTGAGGTTAACAAATCTAAAATCAAGTTAATTGCCAACTTGCTAACACCAAAATCTGTTAAAGATGTTAGATAACTCTTAAGACATGCTGGTTTTTATAGAAAGTTCATCAAAGTTTTAGTCTCATAGCTAAGCCATTATGTAATATTCTAACAAAGAAAAATATTTTTAAATGAATTAAACAACATGAAAAGCTTTATTTAAACTTAAAAGCTTGCTTACTTCTACTCTAGTCATTTAACCTCCTGATTGGTCACTACTTTTTGAAATAATATGTGATCCTAGTGATTATGTCATAGGTGTTGTCTTAGGACAAAGAAAAGATAAGAAACCCTATGTGATTTACTATACAAGTAAAATTTTAAATAGTGCTTAAATGCATTACACTATCACTGAAAAAGAATTACTTGTAATAATATTTGTGTGTGTAGTGATCATATAGTTTTGAAATATCTTCTTTCAAAAATGAATTTTAAAGCTAGATTGATATAATGGATTTTATCACTTCAAGAATTTAAAATCACAATCAAAGATAAGAAAGACACAAAAAATGTTGCCACACATCATTTGTCATAACTGACAACAAATTTAAAATTTGACATCACACCAATCGATGACTACTTTCTTGATAAATTTTTATTTTATGTCTCTATAATGCTTTGGTTTGCTAATATTGTTAAATTTCTTATTTTAGGATATTTGCCAGCTTATTGGAGTACCCAAGACAAAAGAAAGTTCTTCAATGAAATGAACTTTTATTGGGATTGTTGCACGTCAAAATCCATATTGCGTCGCTAGTGATTTTTCATTTATTGATTTAATTGGTTCGTTGGGAGTTGCTACATAATAATTTATTAAAGGCTACTAGGAAACTAGATGTACTAATCTTATTAGAGATTCGTGGGTAAAAGACTGGTTATGATTAGGAAAGGTATTAGCACCCCTAATAAGAAAGATTAGTCTTTAAGACAAGTGGACAAGTAAAACTTGCTAATAGGGAAAACAAACCAATCTTAGAGAAAACAATGAACCCTAATAAGAAAGACTAGTCTTTAAGACTTAATGATGCACTTTGGGCTTATCAAACTATTATAAAACATCATTAGATATGTCACTTTATAAACTAGTCTATGGAAAACCTTGTCACTTGTGTGTGGAACTTAAACATAAAGTTTATTGGGCTATTAAAGCTTTCAATTCAAAACTTGATGATGCTAGTCAGCTGTGAAAATTACAAATAAATGAGCTTGAGGAAACAAAAAATGATGTATATGAAAATTCAACAATTCATAAAGCAAGAATCAAAGAGTTTCATGACAAGAAAATACTGAGAAAAACATTCAATGTTGGTCAAAAAGTCTTGTATTATAATTTTCGACTTCATTTATTTCCTAGAAAACTAAGGTCAAGATGGAGTGGTCCTATTATTGTGAACAATATGTATCCATATGGAACCTGTGATATCAAGAATACAAAGAATGGTAATATTTTCAAGGTAAATGGACATCATTTGAATGTTTACCTTAATAATTTTTTGATTAAAAATGATTTTATTGAATTAGGTGATCTTGTATATTAAGATTGATTCTTTTCCTCATATTATTTTTGTGTTTCTTTTTCGTGTGACCTTTGTTTTGCTAGATTCTCTCATCCCGGTCAAATAGCGAATAACGGTACTCCGTGACTCTTAAGTCGGTTCTTTCAGTTTTTCATGATAACTAATATTTGTATATATTTGTGCAATTCTTTGCTTTTTCTCCCTTCTTTACATCTCTTCTCATTTGAAAATGGACACCACTCTTGAGAAATTAAAAAAAAAAGTATTTTCCTACTCTGTCTTAGAATGCAATTACAAAAATTTATCATGCTAGATATGCAAGATTGAAATTGTTAATGAACCACAGAATTCCTAAAGATATTCGCTGGCTAATTGAAGCAAAGGTCTGATTATTAGGCGAATCCTCTAATTCTTTCATTTCATATATGCATGGAATAGGTAAAAGCACTTTTACAAGGAAACGTTGTGCAAAAGGACTAAAAGTCTGTCATAGATGTGCTAAATGGACTTGTAATGCAAAATATCATTCTTTAATAATGGTATCTGTAAATCATGAAGATAACATACAGTTCATTAAGGATGGCCTGAATAAGGAGTCTTTAGATAATCTTCTATTAACTCTTGAGATGCATCCTAGTGGAGATGTGCAAGGTGCAATTCATGATTTATGGTCACAATTTTATAAAGAACATGTTTGACATAGTCTTGGGAATATTACTAAAAAAGACCATGTTTGCTAGTTTTTAAGAAAATTAGATAGGAAGCCTATCTCCAACTCATAAAGAGCGTTTAAGCTATTCTTGGATATAAAACCAAGAAAAGATGTGAGCCACAATCACAACTACTTGTACATACACATGTTTTTAACTTGTACATAAATATGTTTTTAAAAAAAAAAGAACAGAAAAGGAGAGAGAAACTCCAGCTGACTTACATATAGGTGGTATGATTGCATTTTTAATTTCGTATTTATAAAAATTTTTTCTTCCTTCCCTTTATTTCTACTCAATCTACACATTCCACAGATATCAAAGTATATAGAAATGGTAGGTTCCTTAAGTCATCAAATAATAAATATTTGTGTTTTTTGGTGGATCCAGTCTTGGAAAAGAAAATGAGTTATTAGAATCAGTAAATCATCTTAGTCATGTATTAGTTGAGAAAAATATTCATTTAGTATATGAAGGAGGCAGCCTTAGGTTAACAGGGAGTGTGTGAATAGCTGCATTTTTAGAAGCTAGTCAAGTTTTAAGAGTTGTCCCCAAAGCTTTAGCAAATAAGGACATTATTGAAAAAAATATGTGGAGAGGAACAACAGGTCTTTACAATGTCTGATCGAATGAATATAATGTTTAAATATGTTGATGTCTTCATTGTCTTACCAGGCGTTATGAGAACATTAGAAGAGATCTTTCATATTTTTTTTTGGGCCCAACTTCATGTTCAACATTAACCTATAGGTTTGTTAAATGGTAATAGTTTTTATAATAAATTGTTGTCTTTTCTTAATCATGTTGTGGAACAAGAATTTCTAACATCTTCGGCACGACACATCATAATCTCTGCCGCTAATGCTGAATAATTGATTGACTAACTATAGTCTTTTATCCCCGTAATTGATCCCTTTACGAGTCGCATAAATTAATCAGCTATGGAAAGCCGTAAAAAGCTTAGATTGTATTTAAGCCTTTGTTTGTGAAACCTTGTGTCTTTTGGTTTTATTATTTTGTTATGTTATTTGTTATACTAGTTTAATAATGTTTCAGGTTTGTTAGTGTTTATTGTTTCAGGTAATGTTTTCTATACTTTATCTTTATACTTTAGAACATTGAGGATAATATCTCATTTCGGTTAGGGGAAAAGGATAGTAGTTAATACTTAAAAAAATTAATTAACTAAGTTTTTTATTTCCAAAACCATTGTAACTAAGATGATAGAGTCAAGGAGTTCTTTTGTTAAAGTGACTCTTGAAATGCAACTTAGTAAACATTGTTAAAAGTCTATTAGAATACTTCTTAAAATATTCAAGTTTACAAACTCTTGCATTATTATCAATAGCTTATGCTCATATACTCATTTAACAAGTATTCTCGAACCTTTATTTTCACACATACACTTTAACATATGATTTTGGGTTGCATATTGGATTATTACATTATTTGTTTTCTTTTATTAAAGGCAACAACTAAAAAAAAGGAATCGTATATAATTTGCAAAGAAAAAAACAAAAAATGATAATAACTGTTATTAATTAAATAAATAAAAACATAGATAGTTTGGTTTCATAACCTTCCTAACCTAAGCAATTAAGCCCGAATGAGTGTTTTAATACCTGATACTTTCAAGTCAACTAACTTGAAAGCTATTGGCCCAACACTTTGTCATAACCCATTTTTAGGCCCTTGAATGAAAAATAAAAAAATAAAAAAAATATTATGTAAATATAAACAATGAAAAAGGGATGTCAAAGCACCCTAAAAATAGTCAAAAATTGGTTGAGAAAGGTAAGAAATATGAAGATTAAAATTTGACAATATTTTCTTGACTAAAGGGAGCCCTTCTGAGAAAGAAAATTCAATTTGAGTAAGAAAAGTTTAAAATCAGATGTTTATAGAGTCAATTAAATTTTATTGAAAGTTTAATTGAATTTATAGAGGGTTTGATTGCAAGAAAAATTGATTTTAGAGTCAATTTGGACTATAATTAGAAGAAATTAAAGTTTTGGGGTCAAATTATAATTTTTGAAAGTGAATTTGGTCAAATCAAGGACTTGATTGCATAAATATTAAAGTTTAATGGTCAATTAAGAACTTAATTGAAGAAATCTGAAACCTAGCCAAAATGAAAAGGGTAGGTAAATAAAAGAGCTATAATAAAATCAAATCAGTGGCATAATTGAAGAAACTAGAAGTTTATTGATCAATTGAGGGTCAAATTGCATACATTCAAGACCAAGGATTAAAGTGGAATAGGCAAATAACTTTAAAGCCACTATTGGATTTTTGGCAGAGTTGTAATTGCATTGATTTTGAAATCAAAATTGCAATTTAGAATTTGATCGAACAAAGTACAAATTAAGGACCAATGTGCACTTTGACATTTTTTGCCGCCTTCGCCTTTAAAGAAAATGACACGTTTTGACCAAAATAGAGTTGTTTCATACACTGTTAAAAAAACTCAAAACGATGTCATTTTGAATGACATAGTACATCTTTTTCCTTTAGATGTGTAGAAAATAAGGAAAGTGAGTTTTTGTTCCCCTGTTTTCATCATCAGTTTCTTCCTCTCTTTTTTTTCAAAAAGACGCTGACAAAAACTTTCCACTTGCTTGCCACATAGTGGAAGAAGAAGGGATGCACCCTAAGGCTATTCTGGTGCAGCAACTCAGTAGCCACCCTAGCCATTTCACCGCCTTTCTCTGCCTATAATAATAGAGGTAGAGATAAGGCAAAAAAAACCAAGAAAAAAAATATAGTGAAGGGACCGAGAGAAAAGAGAGAACAAAAATAAATAAAAAAGAAGAGGAGCAGAACAAAAGACCAAAGAGGAAAAAAACAGAGAGAGATAGGAGGAATAAAGGAGGAGCATCGCCAACCATCGTAATCCCCCACTACAATCCACCACAAATGACAATCAAGTAATCTTCTCTTCTTTTATCCTCGTTTTGATTTCCATTGTCATTTGCATGCAAAACATGAGCAATTCATGTTTTGTAGCAAATGAAATATAATTAGGTAGTTAATGTGCTCTGCAGAGTAACTACATAGTTATAATTCATTGGTTACTGTGTGCACAGCATAATAACCAGCTATTTGTGGGCCAGTTCTATCCTAATTTTATGGTGAGCCAGTATCAACCCCTTTCATTTTATATTGGGCCGAGACTAGCCCATTCCATTTTCATGTCGAGTCAATGCTGGCCCATTTTGTTATATGTCAAGCCGGTGTTGGCCCATCATTTTTATGTTGTGTCATGCTGGTCCATTCTAAATAAATACACCATAAAAATATAAAATCCAGTATTAAAATACCTAGTTTTTATCAAAAATTTTAAAAATATAAAAAAATAAAAAATAAAAAAACATATTTTTATGCATACAACCAAGTGTGTCAAAGCTAAAAAAATCATATTATGTTTTTCATATATCAGAAAACAATGTTTTAGTATGTATTTTGGCTCGAATAACCAGTTTATTAAAGTCAAAAGGACATTGACCAAAATTTCAAAAACAACAAAAATTTTATTTTATTTTGTTTTAGTATCAGGGATTACAAATTTATATTTAAAATGTATTTTTGATATTAAAAATATTTTTTTAACTACAAGAATAATTAGTCTCTTATCTTATTAAGATAAGAATCTTATTATAAATGAAGATTTGTCTTGAACCATAGATAGACTAACAATTAAAAACCATAAACACAACCTTAGATTTTATTAGACAAAACAATACTGTCAATTTTAGATAGGGTGTATTTGGGGTGCTAATACATTTCTTTTATGCAATCAGTCTCCATACCTCATCTTTAAAACCAGTTAGGGTTCCTAGTAACTAGAATACTAGATGACGACTCCTAGTCTATATTTTATTGATACGAGACAAGAAGTCCTTATCTCTCTATATTTGCTAGATAGAATTCAATATTTTTTTCAATGAGGGAATCAGATCGTCGCGATGTCATACACGTGCGACAAAATAGCAACTCCATCTGGGAATCTTATGGACTAAGCATTGTTTTTGTTTGATGATGGTGTTTTATTTGTTGGTTTACATGTTTTTAATATGCATTTCCTTTATTTATTACTTACGTGCTTTAAAATTATATACATCTTTGTTCATGCATTGTATAGAATTGTTTCATGCATCATGATTAATACTTAAAAGTGTATTTTTATCAAAGTTTTATATCATCATTTTGTATTTAAAGTATCAATAACTCTTTAACTAAAGCATGTTTTATAATAATATATTTAATAATATAATATACCTTTAATATATGGTACATGTTCATTTTAAATGCAGAAAGACTCATCATCTTTCTCATAAGGTTCAAGAGTGGGTTTTTTAATAACCTTACCACTATAAAGAGTAATGACTAATTTGACTTCATTGTGTAATGACTAATTTGACTTCATTCATATGTTGGCTTCCAGAACTACTTGCATTTGCATTGTATTGCCCCTTGGAATTTTATTGTGGTTAAGATGGAAACTTGCCTTTCACTTGGAAATTGAGAGTAGATATTAATTTTGCAAGAGTATTGACATGACTAAAAGATTGATGTCTTCTCCCAGGTGCAGAGTGTCAAAGTAATAAATAACCCGGCAAGACTAGGGTCGAACAACAGGAAGGTTAATTGTATAAATTATAGATGACAACAATACGACAACAACAACAACAATAGCAGTAGTAGTAGTAGTAGTAGTAAAGAAAAAGAAAGAGAAGAAGATTAAACAATGATAATAACAAATGTTAAGGTTAGAAGTTCAACTAATTGTATGTCAAACAAGTATAGTATAAACTCTTATTATTCAATTGGAAACCACACACAAAGAAGGTTCTAATCAGATTATATATTGTTAACATGATTACATTAATTATCTTATTTGATTAATGCTAATACTTGTAAATCTCATCAAGAATTCATGATTATAACTTATGTTAACAACAAATCAAGTTTGTTTCATAGCTCAAGTGTTGTTTATACTATATAGTATGGGATATAAGAGTGCCAAGTATTTGTTGTACTAAGTGTTATACAATATAAATTCATATTAGTCATTTAACAAGCAAAGTATTAAAAAGTGAACAAAATAACAAATATAAAACATGTTAGTATCAAACATTAAAGTTCATGTTCAGTTTGTACTATACTTAGCATTCATTCGAGCAAATATTGTGGAGACTTGTACTTTCTCTCTAATTGTTTTTCCAATGATGTCCTTTTGTGCTAAAGCTTCGGGGACGACCCCCAAAACTTGACTACCTCATAAAAATGCAGTTATTAACACACCTCCTATTAATCCAAGACTACCTCTCTTATACACTAAATGAATCTTTCTCTTAGCTAGCACCTTACCAAGATGATTTGCTAATTCTAAAAACTCCTTTTCTTTCCTAAAACTAGATCCACTAAAAACACAAATATTTCTTATGTGATGACCCGAGAAACTTGTTATTTTTACATACTTCTATATTTGTTGAATGTATGGGTTGAGTTGAAATGAAAGGAAGGAAAAAAGGATTTTATAAATGAGAAATTAAAAAGGTAATTATACCACTTATATGTAAGTCAGCTGAAGTCTCACACACACTCTCTCTCTTTATTTATTTATTTATTTTTAAAAAAGCATGTGTATGTACAAGTAGTTGTGATTGTGGCTCACATCTTTCCTTGGTTTTAAGTCAAAAAACAGTTTAAACGCCCTCTATAGGTCGGGGGTAGGCTTCCCATCCAATTTTCTTATAGCAAACAAAGTCTATTTTATTTAGATTCCCAAGACTAAGTGGATCATGTTCTTTATGAAAATAGGTTCATAAATCATGAATTGTACTATGCACATCTCCACTAGGATGCAACTCAAGAATTAATAGAAGATTATTTAAAAACTCCTTACTCACACCATCCTTAATGAATTGTATTTTATCTTCAAAGTTTATAGATACCATTTCTAAAAAACAACATTGTGCATTACAAGTCCATATGGCACATCAGTGACAGACTTTCAGTTGTTTTATATAACGTTTTTTTACAAAAGTGCTTTTACCTATTCGACGCATGTGTGAAATGAAGGAATTAAAAGACTCACTTGATAATTGAACCTTTACTTCAATCAACCAGCGAATATCTTCAGAAATTCCATGATTCATTAACAACCTCAATCTTGCATATCTAGCACGATAAAGTTTTGTAATCACATTTTGAGACATAGCGAGAAAATACTTTTTAATTTTTCAAGATTAGTGTCCATTATCAAATGAGAATTGGAAGAGAGATTCAAAGAATTGTATAAAATATATACACAGATATAAGTTATTATGAAAAACTGACAGAACTGACTTAAGTCATAGAGTACAGTTGTCCGTCATTTAACCAGGGTGAGAGAAATTAGCAAAAAACACTTAAAAAACACAAAAATAATGTGAGCAAAAAATAAGTCTTTATATACAGGATCACCCAATTTAATAGAATCATTTTCAACTGAAAAATTATCAAAGTAAACTTTCAAACAATGTCCATTTACCTTGAAAACATTATCATTCTTTGGATTCTCGATATCACAGGCCTTATATGGATACACATGTTTCACAATAAAAGGACCGCTCCATCTTGATCTTAGTTTTCTAGGAAATAACTCCAGTCAAGAATTATAAAGTAAGACTTTTTGACTAACATTGAATGTTTTTCTTGGAATATTCTTGTCATGAAACTCTTTGATTCTTACTTTATGAATTTTTTAATTTTCATATGCATCATTTCTTATTTCCTCAAGTTCATTTATTTGTAATTTTCACGGTTGACTAGCATCATCAACATTTAAATTGAAAGCTTTAATAGCCCAATAAGCTTTATGTTTAAGTTCCACAGGCAAGTGGCAAGGTTTTCTATAGACTAGTCTATAACGTGACATACCTAATGATGTTTTATAAGCAGTTCAATAAGCCCAAAGTACATCATTAAGTCTTAAAGACCAATCTTTCCTATTATGGTTCACTGTTTTTTCCAAAATATGTCCACTTGTTTAAGGGTGATAACAGGTGGCAACTTTATGTGTGATTCCATATTTCTTCATTAAAGACTCAAATGGCTTGTTGCAAAAATGTGTTCCACCATCACTTATCATGGCTCGAGGGATTCCAAATCAACTCAAAATATTTTCTTTCAAAAACTTTATCACCATTTTAGGATCATTGTTTTGACTTGGAATTGCCTCTATCCATTTTGAAGCATAATCTATTATGACTAATATGTACAAGACACCAAATGATGGAGGAAATGGACTCATAAAATCTTACAGAATGCATGTGAGTCCTTGAACATGGTGGCTTAGTAAAATTCACTTTGTAAGATTTTTGCAGTTGTCTTTTTTATAAGAAATGACCCCCACATGCGTTAGAATGATAAAATTTATGACACTACTTATCTCATTATCAAGAATACATCTTAAAATATTTGATCAGGACAATATTTGAATAAATATGGGTTCTCCCAATAAAAGTTCTTCACTTTGTTCAAGAACTTTTTTTTTTATCTTGGGTACTCTAATGAGCTGACAATAGTTCTTAAACAAGAAAATTGACAATATTAGCAAACCAAGGCATTATAGAAACAGAAAGTAAAGATTCATCTAAAAAGTAGTCATCGATTGGTGTGATGTCAGTTTTTGAATCTGTTGTCAATTTTGAAAATTGATTTTTGATAACATTTTCAGTGTCTTTCTTATCTTTTATTATGATATCAAATTCTTCAAGTAAAAAAATGCACCGCACTAATCTAGTCTTAGAATCTTTCTATGAAAGAAGATATTTTAATGCTGCATGATCACTAAAAACAACAAGATAAGACTTGAATTTTTCACATGCAAAATATTAATGCAAGTAATTCTTTTTCAATGGTGGTGTAATTCACTTGAGCACTCTTTAATGTTTTACTTGTATAGTAAATCACATAAGGTTTCTTATCTTTTTTTTTCCCCCAAAACAGCACCTACGGCATAATCACTAGCATCACACATTATTTTGAAAGTTAATGACCAATCAGGAGGTTAAATGATATAAGCACAAGTAAGCAAGGTTTTAAGTTTAATAAAGGTTTCTTCATAATGTTCAGTCCATTCAAATATATTATCATTTGTTAGAAGGTTACTTAAGAGTTTAGATATTACACTAAAATCTTTGATGAACCTTTTATAAAAACCAGCATGTCCTAAGAATGATCTAACATCTTTAATAGATTTTAGTGTTAGCAAGTTAGCAATTAACTCAATTTTAGATTTGTCAACCTCAATTCCTTTTGATGAAACAACGTGACCAAGTACAATGTTGTTTGTTACCATAAAGTGATATTTTTCTCAATTCAGTACAAGATTCTTCTCTTCACACCTGCTCAAAACCTTTTCTAAGTTTGTTAAAAAATCATCAAATGAATCCCCAAAAACAGAAAAATCATCCTTAAAAATCTCAAGAAAATATTTAACCATATCACTAAATATACTAAGCATGCATCTTTGAAACGTGGTTGGTGCATTGCATAATCCAAAAGGCATCCTTCAATATATAAAAGTATCAAATGGACATGTGAAAGTAGTACTCTATTGATCTTCCAATGCAATTTTAATTTGGTTGTAACCTGAATAGCCATTTAGGAAATAATAAAATTTATGACCTATAACTCTTTTTAGGATTTGATTCATGAAAGGTAAATGAAAATGATATTTTCTAGCCATTGAATTAAGTTTCCTATAGTCAATGCACATGCGCCAACTAGTAACAGTTCTAGTGGAAATTAACTCATTGTTCTCATTTGTTGTCACAGTGACTCTAGACTTCTTAGGTACAACTTGGGTAGGACTTACCCATTTACTGTCAAAAATAGGATAAATGATTCCATTATCTAGAAGCTTAATCACTTTATTTTTTACTATTTCTTTCATATTAAGATTGAGTCTTCATTGCATTTCCCTAGAAGGTTTAACATTTTTCTTTAAATAAATTTTGTGTGTACAAATCAAAGAACTAATTCCTTTTATGTTAGTTATGGTCCATCCTAATGTATTTTTGTGCATTTTCAGAGTTTGTAATAACTTACCTTATTAATGTGCATTAAGTTTAGAAGAGATTATTACCAGAAAAGTTTCATTTTCGCCTAAAAATAAGTATTTGAGATTGAATGGCAGTGGCTTCAAATCAAGTTTGGGTGGTTGAACACTTGAAGGTATGGATTTAATTGATCGTGGTGGTAATTCATCAATTTGTAGTCTCTAATTACTTGCCTTTGTTTCTTTCTAAAAATAAACCATTTGCAAATCATCAGATTCATCAATCTCAAATTCACTGGAAGTGATTTGAAATTGATCGTGAATTAATGTTTCAGTAAAGTCCACTTCCTATAAATCATTATCATCTCCAGGTTGCTTACAAATGTTGAAAATATTCATCTCCAATGTCATGTTTCCAAATGATAGCTTTATCAGTCCATCCTTACAATTAATCAATACATTAGAAGTTGCAAGAAACGAACATCCTAAAATAAAAGGAAATGAATTACATACTTCAACAGGTTGTGTCCAAGACTATAAAATCCATAAGATAAATAAATTTATCAACTTATACTAACTCATCTTCAATTATTCCTCCTGGCACTTTTATAGACCTATCGACAAGTAAAAGAGTTACAGAAGTTGGTTTTAACTCATCTAGATTGAGACTTTGAAAAACTGAATATAGAAGTAAATTCACATTGGCTCTAAGATCAATTAAGACTCTTTTAATTTTATGTTCTCCAATAAATTAAGACATTGTAGGACAACTAGGATCTTTATATTTCAAACATTATTGTTTTAAAGAATAGCACTTACTTGTTTGGCTAAAAAGGCTTTTTTTCATATTCAATTTCCTCTTAACTGTGCATAGATCTTTTAAAAATTTAGCATAGAAAGGAACCTGTTACATAGCATCCAACAAATGCATATTGATTCTTACCTGTTTGAAAGTTTCAAAGATTTCAAAGTTGTGATTGACTTTTTTTTATTTGGTCATGGCATGAGAAAATGAAAGTGTTGGTGAGAAATCAGTTTTTTCATTATAAATTTCATATTCAACCCCTTCCTTACTGTCAGAAATTGACTAATCATCTTTCTCACAAGGTTCAAGAGTGGGTTTTTCAATAATCTTACCACTACGAAGAGTAGTGACTGATTTGACTTGATCTATATATGAGCTTCTGGAACTACTTGCATTTGCATTGTATTGCCCTTTGGGATTTTGTTGTGGTTGAGATGGAAACTTACCTTTCTCTTAAAAACTGAGAGTAGATGTCAATTTTACAAGAGTATCTTTAAAATATATCATATTTTGAGCAAGTTGAGTATTAATTGTCTCTTGCTTTTTAATGAATGCATGCAATGTTTTCTCAAGATTTTTTTCTAGAAAGTGGAGCATAAGGAGATGCATATCCATAAGAATTTTGAAAATTTTGGTGTGCTTTAAACGGTGGTTATGAAGTTTATACATTGTTATTATCACTCTTCCAACTGAAATTTGGGTAATTTCTCCTACCAGAGTTGTATGTTTGTGAGTATGGGTTGTGGATAGGCCTTTGAAAACTGTTTAAAGTATGGGCTTTTTCATGGAGACATTTATTAAAAGAAAGCAGGGTTAGACAATTATTGGTTAAGTGTTCATTTGTTTTCACATATTTGACATATAATATTTTCAACAGATTTTAATTAACAAGTCCTTTTAAACTTTAGTGCCTCGACTTTTCTAGCTAAAAATGCAAACTTAGCTTGGAGGTCATGATTTTTCCTATGGTTATATATATATATATATATATAT